>JAULBM010073869.1:0-10012 GCA_032357055.1 Geukensia granosissima | reverse complement strand
GTCCCTCGTGGGACACGCTTTGAAAAAAAAAATGATTTTTTAAATCTTAATGTTCACGATTTTCACGCTAAGCAAGGGACAAACAATTTTTGATTTGTAAATATCTGACACTAAAGCTATTTCATGTCTGAATAATGTCGTGCAATCTCCACCAAAACATACATGAAACGCAAATTTAAAGAACATTAAGATGAATGTAATAATGATTCTTTTCGACAAAGAAGATCCTAAGGGATACAAAAGGGGTGTGACTGTTTATTTAAAAACATTAACATTGCTTTAGATTAATTTTTGCCGTCTGTCCGCTTTTTTGTAAACTGCAACCCTCTTTGGAAAATCTAGATTCGCTGTCGTTTTATACAAGAAACAAATGTAAGATAAAGAAAGAAAGACATACAAGTCGAATAAAAAATTAAACTATATCGAACATTTGTACTGGTACAAATAAAGGTCTTATTTTCCTTTAATGCATCGTTTTTTATAAGTGCAATCTCACTGGTACGAAAACAGTGATATATGTATTAACTGAATAAATATTGTAAACAACTAAAAAAGTCGAATAGATGAAATTTTTAGGATTGCGGGATACTTCAAATTACAAGTCCATGAAAATGTATCTTCATATATAACTGGTTTTCATTAGTTTGCTATTAATGTCGACTAATAATCCTTGCTATCAAAAATCTTGAGTTGATGACCCCAAAATAAAAGCCCAAATTTGAAAAATATGCACAATTTAGAGTAAAGACAACGGTAATGGATTCGCGCTATACATAAAGTTTTTGATTTTAATAATTAGACATTTTTGTAAAACCTTGTCATTAGTTGTCAAGCGGTCGTACGAAGTGTGACGCATTGGAATGTTAGATTTAATCTTTACCCTTCTTGCAACTTCATTTGCCGAACAAATTTGTTCATTTTTGGTCACAGCAAGGATAACAATGATTAACTTGAGACATTCGATTAAATAATTTTTCCCAGTATGACATCGTGGGAATTATTTCCTACTGTTAATCTAGACAAGTCTAGTTTAAGGAATGATTAAGATAAATAATCAAGCTAATAAAGCACAAAATCCATTCGTATTGACCATTTTAATGGGCACATCTTCGATATATCAATACTTTACACTGAATATCGAAATATTTTCTACAATCAACTATTTAATGCATAAGCAAAGGGATTCGAAGATACCAAAGGGGCAGACAGAAATCGTTAAGTCGAAGACAGACAAGACCATTGCTAATAAAAAAATTTTCATTGAAATTGAAGTATTTTGCAGATTACAACCTAATAATAATGGATTGCTTAGGATAGTTGCATTCGAGTGGAATTCATGTACGAGTGCACCTTTTTTGTCTGTTATAAACTGACTTCCCTAGCAATATTTTAACACTCAACTCGATTTTTCCGCCGTTATTTTAAAAACATCGTTTTTATGATGAGAGGTGAAAAACAGCAAACCATAAGAAACATTTGAAGTCATAGGTACGGACTTAGGATTAATTGGAATGCACAATCAAGTTTTCTAATGCTATGCTTTGCAAACTCGTCAGCTTCATTTTCCGAATATTTATAGGAACTAAAAATGACTTTTAATACGGGATGCTGTTAAACCACAATGTATTATTATTTTTTGTACGATTTACGCTTTCGTTCGTTCGTTCGTCGCTATCCCGTTATTGTTATCTCTATTTTAACAAATGTATGACATTCTAGACACGTAAGAACAAGAAATTATAGGGCCTTGACCTTGATTAGATGCAACTGTTGTCTATCCTCAATAATCATGAGTGTGATACAAAAAGCCAGAAAAACATATGAACATCTCTGATGGTATTCTGGGAATGTATTAAAACTGTTTTTGTGATGTTAATGAAGGTTTATATCATTACACTTTGTGATATATATATGTGATTACAACTTAGGGCTGTAACAGGTAATGTTAATGAAATTGCCATTTTTGGTTATAAATAAATACACAAAACTAGTCTAGTAAATGATTGCTACATTTGAAAGAAAACAATTAAAATGTACATTTCATACAAAATAAAGTTTTTATTTTGGAAAATTATCTGCTCCAATCAGAGAATTTACATTATTGTTTCCCGTTTGATGTAAAGAAATAAAGAACCCGAGAATGAAAGTACGATGAGTGTATTTCAAAGGTAAGAAAATGCCTTTTCCTCCGTATCAACTGGTTCTCAAACAGGACCAGCATTGTGTTAGTGTCAGTTTAAATTTCTGTTTTAATCATTGTTTGGTTCATTAACTTTATCACAGAAGAAATAACAGTTGTATTTCTTGAAATCGTTTAAAAGTTCTTTTTTAGATAACGTTTTAAAAATACGTTCAGCGTTTGAAATGTGAATCAGAAATTAATACCCATGTCCTATATCATAGTTCAGACAAGAATCTGAAGAAGATAAAAAATAAAGAACGTTGAATCAAATAAATTTTAGACTTTCTAATAAACCATTTGAATTTTTTTAACAAGGCGATGATATTGATCACAGGAATTATTTCAAAATACTTCAAAATACGTACTTTGGTCTGTTTCGTAAATTTAAATTGTTGTGACATGATTTTTATCCAAATTTTACATTCATAAAAAAAAATCGTAACTAAATAAAATTATTTATGAAAAATATAATTGGTAAAGTTTGTTTCGTCAGTTAATATTTATTTATTAAGTTTAACAAATGCGTTATAAATTTCAACGCGAAAATTGTTTTCTCCTATTAATTCTCAGCAGGCATTTTATAAAAACTTTTTAATACGTCACACAGAAGAATTTTTGATATAACTTGCGAAGACCTTGTTCAAAGAATGTAAAACATCATACATCAAATTGACACAGGCGTCAGTTTCTTCCTTTAAAACTAAGGCTAGAGTAGGCAAGTACTGTCAGTGATGAAAGAAGAGAACAAAACAATAAAGGAAAAAGAAAAAAAAAGAAAACGAAACAACCTGTTTTAGGTCATTCCGCAATTTTGCTTGAAATTATTTTCCTCCATAATAAGAATTGATATTCGACACTGACCGTCAAGATTGTGGTGTCAAAAGTTAAGCCCCTAGAAAGGAAACTTAAACGGTTGGAGCAGTTTTTGTGTCAATGAATTTGCCTTACTTAGAAAATGGCACATGCCCTTTAAATTTATTAGATGGCAGGTGTATAATCCATGAATGCTTTTTGATAGCTAAGACATAATTGCCAATGAACGAGAAGTTGACTTTGAAGGATTGAAGTCATCACGTTGTCATTTAGTTTTGCATGAACATTTTGGAACTATGTTTAGCGTGAATTGTCATAGTGGAATTGTTTTAAAATGGACTCTCAAAATGACTAAAAGATCTGCATTTAGCTCATAAGCTGAATTAACAATATTACCCGCAGAAATCTAATTGCTTTGTAAATGAACATCTTTTGAGGAATATGTTCTATAACTCACAAGAGAGATTTCGTTTTCCCCCTCCCCCCACTAAGATACTTGTTCGTTCACAAACTATCACATAATACATTTTACTTTCGTTTTTAGCACACCTAGTTTTAATGATATATTCATATATACAACTTTTAACACCAGTCTAAATTTTCAAAACTGAAAACACTGCTGTTATTCATACTCAAAAGGTGATAATGTACAAATGTACGCCTAAGCCTTGGTCGGTATTAGCGTAAGCAGATTCTGATTTCTGAAGAGTATAGCAAATGATAGCAAATAAGTCTTTTTCTACAAGTATAAGTTTGAAGCTTCAATGTTTTCTACCAATTCTTCCCTAAAGTCAATTTATGTCATTTTACATAAAAAATGTTGCCCTTAGATATATTCATATTCACACTGAATGTTGAAATGCTTGCCTAAATCAATTTAAAAATATCTAAGCGAGTCATTTGATTGAAATTTCTATGTTCTTGTAAGTTACTCCATCCACATTCTATGAAAACTATTGTACCAAATACGAAATATATGTAAGATCGCTAAGTTAATGTTGAAATGCGAGTTTTGACTATTTATTTGCTGATCACTTTAGAAATATTTTCATATGGACAGTGCACAATTTATTTGAATAATATTTTCTCAAAATAGAACATATCAATAAAGTCTTGTTTTTTTTAAACGTGCTACGAAGTTTTTGTTTTTCGACAAGGAAAATTAAACAAAGTAAAGATAGATTCTGCTTAACTTCGTGAGAGGAATCTGGAATATGAGGGATTCGAAATGAAAATTGTCAAAAGAATCAAATTCAGATGCAATGACAGACCGTATGGCATTAATATTATAAATATTATTATAGAGTGAACAAATAAAAATCTGTTGTTAAAATCTTGTTTTTAACTTTCATGATTATTTTCGATGAAGTTTTTTTTCGAAAATTAAGATACATTTGAAAGAAATACATATTAAACTGCAAGAAAAAAATGATGAAGGTAAAACATCAGAATGGTAAACAATAGAAAAATGAAAGTATTTGTCATTTCTTCATACTGGAAATAATTTACTGTTTGTGCACTGACACATTTTGATAAAATTGTATTTATTTACATGATATGTTATTTTTTCAAGAATAGTGTTACATAATTAATTTTAAACATTTTATTTTCATTTCAGTCTAATTAAAGGTTAGTTTGGTGGTGGTTGGTGTTGGTAGGACATACAAAGTAATCGAATTAAGCCGAGAAACCAGACAAAGGAGGACAGACACGGCAATATTAAACAGGAACAACATAATGTACAAATGCTTACAATTACAAACAATGCTGACCTCATTAAAAACCGTGGGGAACTCAGGTTGTATGGAAAAAAGAATCGCCTTCCTCATTTAAAACACCAATCGAATTTCCGATATCAGTCATTCAAAGAAATTAAGAACAGTCAATTGCAACATCTAGGCAGAGAAAGTGAACAGCTGTTTTACGGTTCATTTGCAATATCAAAGAAACAGAACCTTATCAATATGTACAGGATTGTGTCGATCTTAAACTTTCTAAGGTGATGGCTGTAATCCAGAGGGTAGGAGTCATTGTTTGAACACTTTCTGTTTCAACGACTTTCCTTTGTTAAAAGATTCTCTTGAAAAATAAGAAATGTATACGTCATACCTGTGGTATCTAGAAAATTTGTGCCAATGAACAGGAAGTTATTACATTTGTTATTTAGTGTTGACTGAATCCATACTGTATTCTCTAAACAAAGATTGAGACCAAGGTATGAAGCAGCCTTGGGGTGTATGTTGTGTCTCATTACTTATTCTTTTATAGTATTAATGTATAAATATTGCAAAACAGAAAAACTCGATTTTTAAATCCAGGACTTTAACTCCCAGATCAGTTACATGTAATTACCAATCACAGCAATTGCGCTTATATCAATGATAATTTGTTTTCGTAAAAATTGTCAGAAGTGGTTAATCCTAGAATGTCAAGGAAATGTTTGGTAATGAAATCTTAATCAATAGAGAATTTTAAGGCAAATTTTGAAGAAAAATTATTTCAAATAAGGTGCGAGTTCGTAAACTGTAAGAGCTAATTCAATCAATTTGAATAAAATATCGACAAAATCATAGCCATGGCTATACTCATGATCTTGGATTATACTGCAACCAATGGGCAGGTTAACAATGTTAATGCCAATACCAACCCCTAATTTGACGTATGAGGGTTTATTCGACAAAATCGTGATGGATTATGTTTTTTTTTATTCTTTGCAACATTTCTTGCTTTACTTGAAGTAATATTGCCTTAACAACGTTCCCAGTCCACACCATCAAAATGAATAAAACACTTATTAATTTTAAAAAAGATGTTCAGCTGAAATCAAAACTATTGTAATTCGTTTAGCTTTTTATTTTAATTATAACCAGAAATAAAGATAGCGTGTCTGATGAGGGTTAATCCAGAAAAGAGCTTTACACGCATTTAGTTGTTTTCAACGTGTGTAAGATGTTGATCGTGTATTTCTGACATATATAACTTTTTCTTTCTTTTAAATAATATTACGGTGTTTTTCCCTAGTACTGTGTGAAGGTCCTACAAAGCTTCTAGGTGCTTGAATTGTATGCTCTTATTTATTTTCAGATACTGGAATGTGTATTGGAAACTTAATTTAAATTTTTCCAAAGTTGTAATTTCTAAAATTTCATGATTGTTATTTTTTATTTGCCTAATCGGCGGTCCTTTATAAAAAGAACTCTATAAATATTTGGTCCATGAATGTATCTTTATATTTTTGGCGCCTACCATGTTAGACGAAATGAAAAATGTTGTTTTTTCTTGTATTTCTGACGGATATTCCACATTCTTTCTTTCTTATATGCATTCCAACTTGGCTATTGGTAGCAATAGGTTTGAAGTCTTCAAATGAAACACCATTTCACTTCATATATAACTTGTGTTGAGATAAAATTTAATTTATTTAAATTGATCAATTGTTGCTGAAGATACAGGGAAATGTATAGGATTACATCGCCTAGTGTGGATCTATTTTGTACATGTTCTATATACTTTTAACTGAATGATACGACGAATAAAATATTCTCATTGAAAAACGGAAACATATTTTGGAAGGGTTCCGGTAGGTTGTTTGACTTTAACGTCAAATATATATATAAAACAATGTCAAAGTAAGGCACCCATTGGATAAATGGTACACTGGATTTTTAGTAATTAATAAACATTTAATTATCAAATATCACTGACATCTTATTAGCACGCCAACAGATTACAAATTTACATAAAATGAAAAATTGCAAGAATTTTCTTTTCTTTTATCCCTACACTTAAACAATAAACCACTATATGACATAGATTTACTAAAGAATATGCCGGGTGTCCCAAAAAAGACAGGAACTGCTTAAAATACCGAAACACATTAGATCATCCGGGTTTTTTTGGTTGGAATCCGCATTGTTCATAATTCGTGTTTTTGTTTTATATCTAAATATATGTCATGTTCCGTCTTATTCCTGTTCTCGATATATGTCTGTTGACTATCCCCCTTTTGTGTGGCACTACAGTTTTCTGTGTCTTTCTATATATTTAGAGTAAGACACGGAAAACTGAAGTCGTTAGTTTACTGTACGATTATTTGGGATAAAATGTACAATGTGTTAACTTGTAATGAAAGGCTATTTTTAACAAATTTTCAGGTTTACAGTACCCGTCCCATAAGGTCTTCCCAGGCGAAAATTTGAATTTATGTTTCAGAAAAACACATTTAACATGAACGAGATTAACAGGCAAGATTTATATAATTACACAGGTTGAATGTTAACTGTTAAATTATACTTGAATTTCGACTGTTATTATGTGAAAAGCTGTTTCTTGAAATATCATATAATTTATATGTTTTTTATATCAAAATTAATGTGTTAAGGTGAAAATGTCCAAGATGATGAACATTTTGTTAGAGAATAAGGAGGTATACGAATATCATCGGCAACCGTCTTAAATTATGAATTCGTTTTCAAACAGTCACATATGCTATGGATTGACAAATTTATATGCTCTTATCGCCAGTATATTATTACTGGTAAACAAAAATACACATATTATCGGATGACTTATTTTATGGATTCCGAAACAGAACTCGATGTTTTGCGTCAATATACCCTTTCTTATAATTAAAAAAAATATATATTAATTCATTCTTTATCAGAATAAACCGTTAACTGATATGTCTTTTTAGGGACTTTTAATTTGCTAATGGGAGTACCAGAAAATTACTGGAAGAAAAAATTTAGGTTTACAAATCTGGAATAATATGATTTTTTATACTATATCCATGATATTGACACCTGTATAATCATAGGTATCATAGTTAAAGACTGTTCGACATTCACAAAATTAACCAAGAAAAAGTAACTTTTACTTCTGTTAAGTATAAATATTAGGATATTCTTCTGTACACTGCTGTCTGTGATCTATCATAATTATCAAAGTCCATGTGTGATAAGTTTTCATTCTTTATTATATCAGGTATTTCATGTCAAAGATCATGATAATTGATTCGAATATACGCTGTTACATTATGTTTTTTTAGTCTGTGTGATGTTGTAACAAGTAAAAACTTCAATGTCAACAATTTCACTTTTAAAGAATATTTCCTTTATTTGATCCTTATGATCAATTTCTGCATTATTACTTGAAATCTTAAATTTTGTAACATTTTTGGGAACAATACATGTATGTCTTAAACAGTTACATATATCGTTTTTTAATATCTATAATGAATATTACCTTTTATAAAATCTTGTGTGTTGTTAATGGTCTTCAAATATAAAAAAAAATGTCTCAAAAAAATTTTTTTTATGCAAAAACAAGCATTTTAGGTCACATAGCGACAGAAATTGATACAGATATACTCTGAAAAGTCTTTATGTTTTGTTTGTCTGAGTGATGTTGTAACAGGTTAAAATTAAATTGTCAACAATTAAACTTTAAAATTATAGTTTGTTTAATTGATGTTACTGACCACATTCGTCATCACAACATTAAACTTAACATTTTGAATATGTCCAGAACTAATCTAAGGACCATTAAAAATTTTATTTTTGTTTGTTTATTGCTATTAATTTTGATTACTATACCACACAAAGCAGGAATCTGTAGAAACAGTATTGATGATCAATTCATTAAAGTATAAATCATCTGTTAGTCTGCTATTTATATATAAATTTATCAGTATGACTTGTAATATAAATGATACTTACAATATGTTGAAAATAGAAAACAGAGATATATTATTGATACTACATTTGTAGGTAATAAATACAAACAAAACATCAATAACAAATGTATCTAAAATATTATCAATGGTTATTGCATCAAACATATAGATTTGTCCATTTCATTGTCTAAACTAGCAAACCAGATATGATTACAACATTTGAAACCAAAAGAGAAACTACATATACCAAACATTTAAGTAAAGTCCGATGTGAAAAAAATAATCTCCTTATAAGATAATGGGTAAAATAAACAAATTATGTTTCCAGTACAACGGAGTGACATTCATTGAATACTGTGAATGTATTAAGAATACGGGGAGTAACTTGAAAGAAAAAAAGTAATTATTCCCCATCTCTATTACACTTTTTCGAATTGTCTTAATGAAATTAAGTATTTTGTGCTGTACATCTGTTGCCGCGTTGTTCTTGGCGTCTGGTATGTGTTTTGTTGACTTTAGGTACGCTTTATCTAGTAATATATTTTTGCTTAACTATAATTATATCCAGATAAACTGATCACAACTTGCTACAAATATATACAAATATAAAGTGATTTCTTTTTGTGTTGTCTGTGTAACGTTGTTACAAGTTTAAAATCAACCGTCAACAATTTTTGAAGAATTGTTTGTCTCATTGATGTAAATACTTATGTTTGTTATCATAATTTTATATTTTATGACATATTCTACACAACAATTTAATAGATTGATTTTTGGTATTTTGTAAAATCAGATAGTATCTCATCAAAGCAGATCATGACTTAACCATCAATCAGAAAACTATTATTTTCATTTAATTTCTCGAATGTAGGAAAACATTATTGATATTTTTATCTTTCTTTAGTTTTTTGACAGCTCTATTTAATCGATCGTGATGATCATTTCTTTGTGATCACTTGACGATTTTACTTCTCAGACATTTTAGTTCCAATTTTGAATACTAGTTTAACTGATCTTGACGATCATGCTCTTGATGATTAGTTTAAGGTTTTATTTTTGCAAATGAATAAATTATTAAACATTTAAAAACAAGAAATAATTGAATCAAGAAAACGACTTTCATCAGATGCAGCTGTTGTTTATCCTAAATATGCATAAGTATGATACAACTTTAAGCAGTAATCTATGTTAAAAACCATGCCCCGTCTACGTCAAGATGAATTTACCTGTCCTGACGTAACGTCGTCGCACGGAGTCTTCCGGAAGGCCGGCGATCAGATGTTGTGCCTGTGTCCCTAAGACGAACCAAAAGTCTGTAAATTGTCATTCTAGAGACGTTAAAC
>JAULBM010073858.1:0-10012 GCA_032357055.1 Geukensia granosissima | reverse complement strand
CATTGGATTTGAAGGATGATCATGAATCCAATGAAACTGATGCATGAATTTGATAAAGGAAATGACAGTAACGATGAAATAATAGCAACGGGTGACAATGAAACGAGTGAGATTAACAAGATTCATGACGATTCTTTCTCTAGGGAGGAGTTAGACCCTTTTGACTTTGTGACTGTCAGAATTTTTACTCAAGAAGGATACATAAATATGTAACAATAAAATATTCTAGTTTATTTGGTGTTCATCTGAAAAGTCATACAATATTTCCAATTTTTTATTAATTCACTTGAAACTAACTACTTGTGAATAACAGTTAGAAATTGTCTAAAAAATGACCCCGCTTCCAACTTTTTTCATAGCATTGGCTGATAAATGAAAATATGATCCACCTTCAAAATTATTTAAGAAAAAATGATCCCCTCTTTCCAACTTTGAAAAAAATATTGATCCCCCCATACATTTTGACCACCCCACCCCCATCTAGGTAAAAAATGATAAGTCCCTAAGTAGATGAGTTTATAAATTCAGATATTTTTTTATTTTGAAAAACTAGTTATATTTAACTTTTATTATGAAAATACAAACGTATGGATTTCTGTTCCGGCAACAAATTATTAGAATTAATGTAATTTGCGGTTAAAATGTTCATCGAATTAAACTACAGATGTTTGTATGTGAATGGAAGGAATTTGTTTTAATGTTCAATATGTTAAGAAACGCGGATAATTTCTTTTCGACACGATTTAATTAACATCCGACTTGGCAGATAAGCCAATAAAAGCGTTCGAATCTAATATAATAATGAGAAAGTCATTTATTCCGCGGGCGTGTTTGATTTGTGCGAGTGAGAACTTTGAACTTCTATTAGTTCTGAGGAACTTGTCGCGTATTAGAGACGTCTGTCACAAGTCATGACAATGGTATCATATATTTTTTCTAAATTTCACTTTTACTTTTATATTTATAAATATTGGCTGTTTTTGGTCTGTCATTCAAGATCAACATGTACATTTTGTTTAATCGAGGCGACAAATAGCTCGCCACAAATGCAAAAGGAGCACTTGTCTGATTGAATGCGGTTGAAACCCATTTTCATTAGTATTTCAGTCGTATCGTGGTTGTCACTTTTACTGGAGAGGAAGTTGGAGTACCCAGGAAGAACCACTGACCTGGGGTAAGTACCTGACAAACCTTATCGCATGAAATACTTATACCCTTTTATTATGGTACAAGTCTAGCGCGTTCACTGATCTGTACAGGAAAGTTTAAACAGCTACCTAGACCACTTGGTCAACCAGGCCCTGCACAAGGAGTGAGATTCATCTTTGCTGAGGGTAAGCTAGAACATCTAGATTTTGAATTTTTTGGTAGCTGTTTGGTGAGCTGTGGTGCAATCGCATTGAAATTAAATCCATTCGTTCTCGTCGTCTTTACACATGTCTTACAACGAGACAGAACTGTATATCACAGCCTATCAACTCAAGTTATTTGATTTCAAAATAAATAATAAACGGGCCTTTGTGTACTTAATTATTATTTAGAAATTAAATAACGAGAGTTGATAACCAATACACAGCTCCCAGAGTTGTTCAACTCGTTTCTCTTATAATCAATTTTGTTTTGTATGGCCTATTTTTGTCGGAATGAACGCGAGATGTAACCGAGGATCTCGCACAGCGAGACTTTACCATATTGGCCAATAGAAATGAACCAAAAGTTTATCTAATCATATTCCAGATCCAATCAATTTATCCAATCAAATGCCAGAATCTGCTTTACCACTTAGTGATCAATTTACAAGTCTCGTTTTATACAGATTTAAATATACAAAATATAAGTGCACATGAATGATCAGATTTATGAATGATTTGAAATATTACGGCATGCCCCATCAATCCACCGCTTACTAAGGTTACCCGGCGAAAAAATGACCTTTTTCAAAGGGAGTTTTCCGTTACTGAAAAGCTTAACACCTCCAATGTTTTTTAGGGAAGATATGTGTGACATATACAAATCGATGTAAATTTTGGTCTTTTTTGAATTTCAAGAATGAAACCTAAACGAATTTTAATAACGTATTGAATTGGAAATCTTTAAGAAATTAATTAGTGTTTTTTGTCTTTGAAGTTCAGCTTTAAATGGCTTAGTCAATTAAAAAAAAAAACATTTCTGCGTACTTCTGTTTTATTTGTCTAAAAATGTCGTTATATCCTTTGAATAGTTTTCGAAACTGGTGATCGAATTATTTGCTTTTAATCACAGTGAACATTTAAAACCTATCTACTCAATACTAGCCTCGATCAGATAGTCGAGGGGGCCTGGGTGGCCGAGTGGTCTAGGTAGTTGATTTTAATTAACTTACCTGTACAGATCACTGTATCCTATTACCTATACGCCTTGGTTTGTACCATACAAAAACGGGTTGTGTTTAACTCGCATCGCACGTGATAAGGTTTGTCAATTACCTTGCCCAAGGTCGGTGGTTCTCTTCGGGTACTCCGGCTTCCTACACCAGTAAAACTGACCGCCTCGATATAACTGAAATATTGTTAAAAGTGGCGTTAAGCCCCAATCAAACAAACAAAACAAAAAAATCAGATAGTCGATAAGGTTTTATAACTTAGAAAAATGTGCCGCAAGGAAACATCAATGTCATCATGTAAACATAAGTAAAGCACGCAAATACAACAAGCAACGGACAACGTTGCAGTTATAAAATTTGTCAATATAGACTTTTTTATAATTCAAGTCTGCCAAAATACGATTAAAATAATGAAAATCATATTTTGTTCAGCTTGTACATGTATTGATATAATTGTCAGTTGTTAAATTAAAGAGTGCAAATATGTTTTAAACATGCAATATTTAAATCTGGTATAAACAGTCATAAATATAACACTACATAAAAAATAAATAAATATGAAGTAATTGCACATTATCCATTTTCAACGGGGGTATTTAACGCCCCGAGGGACTCGAGTCCGTTGAACGAAAAAAAAAAAAAAAACAATAACAAAACGTCAAGACAGTGTCTATTCCATTTTTGATCCGACAGCAATAACCAAATTTAAAATTAAGATATTAGACGGATGCCAGACTTGTATCGTATTTCTTGTATGGTTAACTGTTTAAAATTTCATTTGCTTAACAGATTTTAATAATATCTGTTATCGACAAATATGTAACATTTTGTTAATGCGACAATCACGTTTTATCTGTTCCTACTCGAGATATAGAAGCTTAATTAAGACGAATTATTAAATGCGAAAAAATTAATTGGTACCAATTTGCGAGTTTGAACGACTGTCCTGTTGCGTCATTGGAAAAATCCACAAAATATTATTGAAACTTGCACGCCTCTGCATCAAGTAAAATGAAATAATGAGTAAGAACACCCGCCACAATTAAAAGGTTTATATATGTCTTTTATTACCCACGTTAATAACCTTATTTGTGACAAAGTGTCGGGAGCGTTTTGGGTTCAAGAAATATGTTGTATTTATCCCAACTTTTATTCTCAGTGAATGTTGACACAAAAGAATAGGTAAATAAAAATAGGAAATGATTGTCCATGAGTTACCCACCCTCAAAATGACAATAGAATTTAACTTGTAAAGGCCCCATTACGGCCTTCAACAATGAAACAGAATCCATACCATAACGGAAGTTGTAAAAGGCCCCGACATAGGAAATGTGAAACTATACATAACACACGACAATCGACCTAATGTAGTGCCAAATTGATGAACAAATAACATTAAACGATTAGTTACACAACTGCAACCACTGGTCTACAGGTTCGTGTCTTCGGACAGGCACATTCTGTAGTATGTGGCGGGGTTAAAATCAACCTAACCTGGGACTGTGGTTTGACAAAACAGTAAAAAAAAACAACTGAAAAAAATGATTGAAATGTGTTTAACACCCGAGATAGATGCTAAAAACCACCAACAACAAATAAAATCATAACTAAATACAACTAAAGTATAGACATCAAAAAAGTACTCGAAGATGCTGTCTCCTAGTGAAAAACTCAAAAGCAACCGATCAATATATTTTACTGATATGTAACAATTCATCTATTTTTCTGTTCATTTCAATATAAAAAATATACTTATTATCATCTAGTTTACTAGCTTTTCAACTGAAAAAGAGGATACGACAACGACCAATTAACTGATACATCGTATAGGCTGCGGTACTCATTTTATACGATTTCTTATCACATTTGGTTATAGCAGCTGAATAAAAATGAAGTATTTCCACTTCTATTTGAACAAACATGTTGAAGGGGGTATGTTTTTTTTCTAAGACAGCCTTTCTTAGTTTTTTTCGAAGTTTTTTTTTTTTAATTTAACATTTTACGCAATAGGGGAAAAACTGGCTTCAGAATGTTGTTTTGTTACTTGCCTGTCCAGAATTTTTTTATAAAGTTTGGCATGAAAATAATTTATGGTGAAAAAATCATATTTTCTCCCTCACCTCAGAGTAAACTGGTCGTTCCCTCAGAAGTCTTTCTAATTAATAATAAAAGTAACAACCGTGTTTGTTGGTTGTTTTTTTAACATGATCCCGGTAGAATTATATTTCACTCTGACATCCCCATTCGCTCCATGTTACACAGAATACAATTATTTGCTTCGATAAATACAAACTGATCACTTGTACGAACAGCGAATATTTTGTTCGTTGAAGCACAAAAAATATTAAAATAAACAATATAAAAGCATTAAAGACAGAAAAAAAATATTGTAACATGCATTGTAAAGACTAACTCTGTTTTGTTACTCGAAATGATGCCCACATAATCATTATTACGAGTATTTTGCTAATAAAATTACAATTTTTATCAGTCACGTACTATTCCAATATGAAATGAGATTTTTGTCCCTTTGTAGCACATACTTTATTTTATTTATTACGTAGCCTATTTTGATATATGATATACCGTCACCGTAGAGTCGGTTTTATGCCTTAATCCCGTATAAATAGGAGCATATCTGAGGGTCCAAGGTGGCCCGGTCCCCCTTTTGAAAATGCAAAAATGATTTTATCACTTGCTTTAACTGGCCCCCCTTTTCCAAAAATTTCAATGCACATTTAACGAATATGTGTTGTCTAGTGGATCCCCATTTACCAAAAGTCTGGATCTGCTTCTGAAAAGATAACGTGTAGCTATAACGGGAAGTAAAATAAAATGTGACCTAAACTCTATTCGAAACCTGTATTAACCTAACCTTATATAATTTTCAGCGGCATATATTTTTTCGTTGGGCAAGCGTTCTGGTATCTTTGAATTTAAGCCATATTTAATAATACTTTTTCATCCAGGAGATTACTCTTGAAAAACGTACAAATTACGAAAGCATCTCGAGACTAACAAAATGAACACTCATTTAGGAAACTTTGATTAATACAAACTCCTGCCATCACACCAAAGAAGCTGAACCACTTTGGAATTTAACACCATTTATCGTAACATAAAAAAAATCATTTTCTACTACGCTACTTGAAATTGCTTTCTTGCAAAGCTCCTAATATATATATTTATTAAAATAGGTTGATCGCACTTATAAGTAAAAATATAAGTAACAGGTATATCAAACACTGTCTGAAACATCTTTTTAACTTATAAATAATAAGAAGGAATTAGTTTTTTTTCTCATCTAGTAGATTTTAATCTTCAACGACGATGGCATTTCTAAGAATTTCCATAGTCTGACCAATTATTAAAAACCTGAGAAAATTGTGTTTCGCCTCAAAAAGTACAGACGAAAAAATATCAAAAGGGCATTTTGGTTTAGATTTTGATACATTTAATCTAGAGCTTATCTAGGAGATGCATTCCACTCCTTTGGAAGTTCTTGTGATGTTCTGTAGATTCTACAATGTCTACAATTTAATATATAAGCAGAACGGATTATCGTCTCCATGACTTCTAACCCATACCTTCCATTAGTATCGATGAAAGCATGTTTAAGTCCTATCATAACGTTGGAACCCTATGGGCAGGCATATAACCGGCTTGGTGACAAGTCTCTTTTTCGCTGGTACATGCACATTGAAATTATTTCCCCGAGTTACAGTGATTGTCTTCATAGAGGTAGGGACTGCTTACCCATTAGGACCACCTGGATTCACCCCCGGATTTTTGGTAGGGCCCGCATTATACATAGTTATGTGTTTTTATATTTTTTTCTATATATGTCAAGTTCCGTCTTATTCGTGTTGTCGTGTTTGTCGTCTTTTCCGTTTTGTCTGACCCTTCAGTTTCTTTTTCATCCTCCTTCATATGTTTTTTTCTAGTACAAGCATTTGCTTTCTTGTCAATAAAATATGCAAGACTAAAATTTATGTTTTTTCTTTAATATCTTTCTTTACAGACATTGCGGTAGGCCTTGTTTTCTTAAAAGATTTTTTATGAACCTTATCATGAATTAAATTAATGTCAGAGTTTAACGTAATATCGGTGATATTATGTCAAATGAAGTCTAACCTTGAGACACGTTTAAATAATTTCAAGTGGTTATTCAAGACAAATGAATCTACGTTACCGTCGACGGTGTTTCTTCAAATAGAATAATTTCCATTGTCATTTAACCCTGTTAATTCTGAGTTTCAAGAACCATTACTGTCTTTCGCAACGAGTCGCAAAAACCAGACACAAGTGCGGTGAAAATTTTCCATTTTCGGCGAAGGACTATATATATTATATGAAATCTAGATTGAAAACAAATATCTTGTTAACATTATTTTATTTTTGCTGCAAAATTGAAAATTCTTGTTAAAGATACAATTTGTACGGATAATACTTATTTCGTTTGCATTTACTTATCGTTCAGCCTGTGTGTGTGTGTTTTTTTTATGTTTTTAAATTCTTCTCTCCTCAAGCAAATCAATGTTCTTTTTTCAAACTAATGCATATCACCTACCATATATATAACTTTCATCGCTTCAAAGATTTTAGTTTAATTATTTAGGTCATACTACTAAATAATCATATATATATAATCATGAGGAAAATGGCTACTATTGAAGAATATACTCTCTGCAAAAGCAGTTTCTTTTAATTAATTAATTATTATTACCGAAATTTAAGTGTATAATAATTGAAACGTTTATTCAATTCATTAAGATTCAAACTTTATAACGTTCAAATATTCAGCAGTTACGCAATAAATTTATTCAAATGATAGTCAGATAATGCAGTTCCTATAAAAAGAAATTGAGTATTTGTAAGCCAAAAATGTCCTATTTTAAAGTATCTTTCCTCTCGTATATCTCAAAAGAATTAAAAGGACAATTTTTTATTATCAACAATGTGATTAATTACGTCTTCAGATTTTATCATAGAGAACTATTGCAATTCCTTACACACTTAAATGTTACATTAACTAATTTTGCAGCCATCAATACTATACAGATCTGTTTTCATATCTTGTTTTGGTGTTTCTGGTGAATTAAAAACTTCTTAGTTTGCAGATAATTTGGGTTTTGTAATATTTCAACGAGAAAACTGACTGCTCTATTTTAATGGCATTAATTCCGTTTCAATTATTTTGAAATAAAAGGCTTGAAACAGTGAATTGAGGCTGTTCACATAATTTGTTTTGTTGTCAATCCTCGTCAGCATAAGGGGCCAAAAACATTGGAAAATCACAATATTCGTGATTTGTTTAAAAAATCGAAATCACTTGTCCGTGCCAAGTTCACATAACAATGTTTGGAAAGTATATTTTATCTGTTATAATATCACAAATACGAAAACTGTGTGACAATAAAGATCAGTGATTTATTACTTTCACTTAATGAAATAAGACATAATGGCATTGAAACACCAGTGGAAGTATTTGTGTTTTGGTCAGAATATTTTATACGCCGAGTTTGCTCTTTGTACAGTTTAGAAAAAGAAAATTTTCTCAGATTGTTTTAAAAGGAACGTGGTCGTGTCAGGAATCAAATCACAACTTCAAATGTGTTTGCAAGAAAATAAGGCTAGCGGTCCACTCCAAGAAATCAAGTTGTTCGTAACCTTTCAAAAAAGGAGTTTGAATTGAACGTAGTGAAATATTCGTTCTCAGAGTCCGCATTCATCCAAATGCATGGTTTTCTAAGACAAAAACATAACTTAAAATGAAAATGTCAGAAAGATTCTCAGACGAAAACATTGCTATAAAAATGTTTATGTTTGAAAGATTGACTGATTGATTGATTGTTACTTAATGTCCTGAGGGCAATTTTTCAGCAATAGTCAGGATGGGAACATATTAACAAACTCAATGGACTGTGAGCAGTGGACCTGTAAGGGATGAACTTTTAGACTGTCACTGGAGAAAGTACGGGTTGGATAGGGGCGAAAAATTTAGCCTTGTAACTGGGTACCAACTGACCAATAAAAATAAGCTGTTACTATGTTTCTTTTACACATTTTAAAAACACATCGTTTAACCAGGGACGCCCTTCAAGAGGTCTATTGTTTCCAGCACGAAGAAACCTAATATTTTTTCCAGCAAGACCTTCGATTTTTTTTATATATCTCGCTCGAACGACAGACATCCCTTTAGCTGGGGTTATACCTTCAAAAGGAGAAACCGAACGTCATATTTCTGTTCCCCGGCCGTTTGCCCTCGGGGTGGGGTATGTCAGAAAGATTATCGTGTAGTATATCATATAGCAAAATAATAAAGATTTACCTTTTTCCTGTTTCTCGTTCTTGCGCTGTCTCTCCGTAAGCCATAGTTATGTCCTGGTTGATAACTGCCAAATATTTTATGTGCTATACGGATGTAGGAATATGTAATTACAGACAGTGGAATCATATACTGCACCATAAATAAATACAAAGAATAGTAAATGTAAAACTGTCCGGAAGGCCAAATAACATTGCAAACTTTCTTTTGTTGAAATTCCTTGAGGGTAAACTGGTATGACGTTTTGAAGAAAAGTGGGTTCGGCAGACTGGATCCCATGCTTATTATCCAAATAATTACCAAAACACTGATAGCTATGGGTTTTCGAAATCCAGCTTTCAAAGGAGATAGAACTGCAAAATAACGGTCAGTGGCTATTACAGTCAATGAAAATACGCTTACATTTACGGATAGGTTTTTCACAAATGGAGCTACTTTGCACATAATATCGGCTACTACCCATCGTTGCAGTATCGCCGTGTGGAACTGAAATGGTGTTGCAAACATCCCGAGGGCAAAATCTGCAAGTGCCAAATTTGCAATAAATATATTTGTGATAGTCTGCATTTTCTTCTTTAAAACTACAACTATTATTACAAGAATGTTACCTGTGATTGATAATAGAGAAATTATTCCATACAAAACTGCAAACAAAATAATAATTCCGAACGAAACAGAATAATTCTCATTCTGTAAATATAACTTCTGAAGCATCCTCATTTCTTCTTTAGACAGGTTGTGAAAAGTTTTAAAACTTTCATAATCATGATAATCTCGAAATTCCATTGTTGTATCGCCCTATTTACTCAGTTGACTCCACCATTATTCATTTAGCATTATCAAGTTTACGTGTTAAAAAAACACATCTATTCATTATAATAACATTGATAAAAATGTTAAATGTATATCAATTTATCATATTCTCCTCTATACGCATTTTTGAAACATATAACCAATAATGCGAGTGTAACTATTTTTATGATCCAAGAAATTTATGTACGAAGTTGATTATTGATAATTTCGCTGTTTTATAGACTTGTTAATGTAAATGGCAACCCAGTAGAAACGCAGAATTCTATGGCAAACACTAGTATTGTGCCGGATACATGCACAACATCTCCTTGAATCGTGCTTGAATAAAATCAAGGTTGAATTTTACATGACACTAAGTCGATGAGTCCCGTAGATTTTGCATTATTATAGTTATCGACTCACTTATTGGTTTCTGATTGTTAAAAACCGTTTAATTTTATTGATTGATTGATTGATTGTTGTTTAACGTCCAGTGGCAAATATTTCATGCATATTCAGGACGAAAACAA
>JAULBM010073847.1:0-10012 GCA_032357055.1 Geukensia granosissima | reverse complement strand
GTATACATAATTTGTATATATTCCATTTACAGAATATTCATTTTGTGTGTATTTCTTTTTTAATTCATGTATTTGTGTTGATTGACCCATATGGGTGTAATTTGCAATAAAGTATGCATATTTCATTTGAAAAATATATGTCTTGGGATGTATTTGAGCCCAGGTTTGATCAGTTTTAAGCGGTATTTTGAATATGGCGGCATGTTCCAACAACGCGTCGCTAACCAAGCTTTCCAGAAAGTAAAATTGCGTTTTTTAACAGGGATTCGCCATGGGAGACAGCGTTTCACGGGGAGATTTTAAACCTATTTTGATTTTTGTGGGATGATAGCCAAGACATGTACGAATCACTGTATATATAATCTTTGCCAAGTTAAAGTTAAGATAAAAGGGCCAGACGAATTCAACATTCTTGATTTTAGTTGAAAATGTTAGAGAAGTGAATTAGTGTTTTTTCTCCTGAAAAGGGCGGGGGGTTTAGTATCCTCAGTGGCACACCCCTTTGTGAACATAAGAAAAAAATTTATTAAATTGTCCCATTATTTGCTACAATTACATAATTTTGATCATGTCGACACGCTACGACTACTTTCCTTTATTTGACCACCGCGGAAACTGTAATTTATCTAGCCTAGTGTGACAGACATTATTATAATATTCACTGGTTTGGGGTCATTTATATACATGTATCTTGTTAAGGGTAAGTTTTTATATTTAATCTGTGGCAGAAAATACGATAAGGGAACGATCATTTAACATCTTTTGTTTTCTCTGACAGAATTTTTTTTAGTTATTCTTGGCAAAATTCTCAATTTTTTTTCAAAATTTTCCATTACGCTTTATGGGGAGGCGAACAGAATTTTTGGTTTTTTGTTTTTGGGGTGCATGGTTTTATTTATTTATTTATTTTTTTTTTTGGTAACCTGGCTGTCCAGAAAATTTTATTTCATAAAGTTGGGCAACAGAATATTTTTTATGAAACCCTTTCAGAGTTAATTGATCATTACCTAACTCTGAAAGACTTTTAGAAGGTTAACTGGAATAAATGTTGTAACGTTTTCTGGTCTTTGTAAATAGGAAAGAGGAGCAACTTCCCGGTATATTTTACATTCTACGGCTAATAGAAAGAAAAAATTCTAATATTTCTAAAATTCAGTCGAAGTATTTCGCATATTTCGATTATTTCAAAGTTTACACTTTATTAATTTTGAAATTGTACTCGATAACAAAATTTTTTAACATGATCAAAAAGATAAATTTTTTTACACATTTCAATTATTTTCCTTTCTTTCCTTCAAAAATAAAAATTCCAGTATTTTGATAAAGGTCTCCGTTTGTGAACGTAGATTTTAACTGCTCCTGTGAACATGGATTCTTAGTGCGTCTGTGCACATAGAATCTAAGTGCTTCTGTGAACATATAGATTCAAATTGCTTTTGTGAACATAGATTATAATTGCTTCTGTGAACAAAGATTCAAATAGCTTCTGCGAACATGAGCTCAAATTGCTTCTGTGGACATGGATTCACATTGCGTCCACATTGCTTTTTTAATAATGGATTCAAATTGCTTGTATAACTACGTTGTATTTGATTCTGGGTGGTCATAATGCCAAGATCTTTTTATGAAATTCATCATGGGAGAAAACGTGTAGACTAAAAGGAAAAAGAGCCAAAAAAGGCTAGATAAAAAAAGGCATGACCAAAGTCACTTCTTTGTTCCCATAAATATCAAATGGCTTTTTTAAATGTTGATTTTGAGATTACAATAATTTCTGTCAAAATATTTCAAACTTCCTAATTTGGTATTACGGGGACATATTATACTATTTTTCTTTACAAGACGCCGTTTTCTCAAACTTTAATCAGACAATGGATGTGATGTAACATTGATAAAAAATGACAAGCGCAGTAAGATGTGTTAACAAGGCACGAGCAGAAAAATGCGATTAAAAACGGCACGTGGAGTTTTATAAAAATAGGAGATGTGGCATGATTGTCTATGAGACAGCCTTCCAAAAAATGACAGTCGAATCTAAACTTCTACAGGTCCCATTACGGTTCTTCAACAATGAAAGAGAGTCCACACCATAACGGAATCTACATGTATAAAAGGCCTCGAAATACAAAATTTGCCACTTTCCATAAAAATAATTAAAAACCTATTTCTGAATTCTGACATTATGTCATTCGCGGACAGTTGTTTATTCTATACTGTTCGTTATATTAACGTGTGTTGTTTTTGGTTGTCACCTATCTTTCTTCAGGCAAAATAGGATTGTAATGTAATATCCACACTCAATCTTGTTTCAGTTTCATAAAACATCTTTCCTAGAAATAGGCCGTTCGGTTTCTCCGCCTGCAGGTAGAACCTCCGCTAAAGGGCCTCCGTTGAATGATGGGTTGAAAAATACTCAACCACCCCGACTGGAGTAGCTGGGGTTAAAAATTAAAAAATTTGTTCCCCGGTTTTTCCGCCAGGCGGTAGAACCCCTCCGTTTCGGACTGGAACGTTAACGTCGTGCCCAACTTCCACGCAAGGGGAAAAGTTCGCTTCTCTCTCAGTTTATTCATACATCGAAGCGTCTCTGCGACGGAGATGTTGATAAAATGCTACGCTCTCTCAAAGATCCCTTTGCAACAGCTCGTAATGAGTGGTCCGTAGGTGACCGGTCTAACTCCCAGTTAGCCTCTCTTATTATTTATTGTTTGATAACCCTCGTCCTGAATATGCATGAAAAATATGCCACTTGACGTTAAATAACAATAATCAATCAATAAATCATAAAACATCTAAAATTGAGGTTTTCATTATGTTCTTGAATTTTCCTTAAATCAGGAAATTGAATAGAAAAACAACCTAACGTTAAAATAGTGATCGATAATGTCTTATTGAAGGAAATATAACGACTGGATTATTGGGGTCAAAACCTGGCCAGTTTTAGTGCCATTTGTCAATATGGCAAGTCCTTTCAACGAAGTAGAATGCTTACGATATTACTTTCCCTTAAAGGGGATCTGAGTAAAAATGTCAATAAATTTTCACTTGGTACTTTTAGCACAGACTTTTTACTCCTTTTTTTCATTTTTTGTGCTACATTTCTCTTCTTCGCCACTCCATATATAACAAAAATTTAAATATAGAGAGTAGTCTAAATTCAACAATTTCCCCCGTATTCATGCAGAGATGGAGATTATGGTCCTTCACCCTTTCTTCTCTTTATAAATGACTATCCAGCTAATCTTCCGTGACGACAAAAACAGTCTATTAGATACAAGATTTTCTTAGCAGGAGTTATATTTTAACCAAACCTTGACTGCACAATAAACTGATGTCTAAAGTGCTTTGGGCGTATTACATATGATTATGACTTGAGATTTGGTGAATAGGAAAGTAATTATTTGATTTTTTTATGATCTATATTTTTAACACAACAAAAAAACTTAAAGGTCTAATAAATAATAAATAGCCTTTACGATGGTTTCTGGTGAAAGAAAACCAAAATGTTCATCTAAAGCAATTGACGGAATTGCTTTCATTTTTTATTTCGCAACATGGGTTAAGGTTGGCTTTTTTCATTCAAAATGTGAAAAGGTAGGCAATTTTTAATTAAGCAATTATATGAATATGGTGGGGGTAGAGAACCCCAGCCGTTCATCCCTACCAGGAAAGTCCACCGATCCGAGGGTTAAACACAATAGGTATTGTTTAGCCAATGACTTTTGATTGTCCACATGAATATCTCGAGAAAGAATAATTTTTTATTAATTCAATCACATCTGATGAAAGTTTCAATCACCAATTTAGTCATCCAAATGTAACTACAGAATTTAAAATTATATAGGTCTTTATGAATATATATATTTATAATAGAATACAATTGAACTGATTTTTTCTGTATTTAGATGTAGAGATTTTTACAAAAAATAGATGCAGTTAACAGGGAACGAAATAGGTTTACGTCAGTTTCAACAGAAAAAAAATAAAATAATATGATAAAATGAAATGCAGGTTATGGTTATATATTGAATTGCAATATTCAGCAAATAATCTGTTCGACAGTTCTAATAAAAATCATATTATTACTTTGCTTTTGATATCGCTTATATTTGTATTTCTGGAATATATTATCTGTTCATTATAAATTTAATGATCGCAAACCCTGCATGATATTCAATAGACAAAATTATCAAGCCTCTTATGAGAACAGTAGATGTAGAAAATGTGAATACATTGTATGTTTTTATGTATTTTCCCATTTCGATTGGTGGTGTGAAAATGTTTAATTTTAAGGTGATTCTTGATACTATGGCTTGACACAGAAGTGGAACTAAATCCTATCCACTTAAAAACGTTGGTGAAAACTCATTATGACAGCAATGCTGGTTATTTTCCTTGAACATCAGTTTCCTGGTCAAAATGGTTGGTAAAAATAAACTGAAATTATATAACTTTGACCATGGCGACACTCTACAAATACTTTCCTCTATCAATCATGTGAAATATTATTTGACCACTACGGGAACTGCTATTTATCTAACAAATGTGACATAAATTAATTATAATTGCTCAGTTTTTCGTTATTTTCGCTCGTATTAATTTGGCTTTATAAGATAATATGAACGCCGAAGATTTTTAAAATGTTTATCTCTTATTCGTAAAAAGAGAGTTATTGTGGTAATTTGGTCTTGGATATAATTTGTTCCTTCCAAGAGGTTGGCGATTGTATGGTTGTTTTAAGAAGCTTTCTTGTTCTTGATTTTAGTACAAAACAATCTTGGACAATTCATAACGGGTGTTGCGCTCAAGACAGGGAATGCTTAACTTCTAGAGCGCCTGATCCCACTGCTGTTTTGTTCGTGGATTCCAAGCCTTTTGTTTTCGATTTTTCTGTTAGTTTGTTTCAATTTTGTCTTGTATATTTGAACTATGCACTTTTGATCTCTTACATGGGTCTTATTTTCCACAGGACTTATTACAGAAATTATTACTTAAAGTTTTAATAGCTGTTAGGGCAGTAGTTGATAGAATTGAGGTAATGCATTTACCAGAAGCACAAACCAATCGAGACTTTCTAGTACATTGTAGGAACTTTCATGTTGTCGTTTTGGTTGTGATTGTCATTCAAATTCAAACTTTGCTTTTTTTGAATCTTTGATTTCCTGTGTTTCGGTTCTAATGCTACTGATGAGAGGTTACTCCTGGAAATGAACATATAGCATAACTAAATTTTCCTTTTTTATTTATCATGAGTAATTTTGTATTGTGGGGGAGAAAAAACTGATATATTTATGAAAATGGATAAAAATTGCTTTACGCGACACAGTGTATCACTCCTAGGATCCTCTACTCGCTCACCTAGTATACAGTGGCCAAGACAAATGTTAACATTGAATCAATTCGATTTACCTATGGTTCCAATAAAATAGACGGTTGTACTCAAGTAGTTTTTTTTATGAAAATTTGAAAGAGTCCTAAAATCAACTAATTTTGGCTGACCGTGAGATGAACCTCTCTGTCAATATGTAGTCCTCTCGGCTGTAATTCTCAAAGGGTCCGACCTAGTTACCATACCACCATTCCACTAAAGTTTGGTTTCTATTGAGCAGGTAGTCCCAGACGAGACTTTTTATGAATTTTACATAGGGTCCTGTGTTATAATAAGATGAGACAGCCATCATTGTTGGCAGGTCATACAATTATGAAAGGAACCTACCCAGTGAACATTACAACAAAGTTTCGATCAATGGAGATATTAAATCCAGCTAAGCAGATTTTAAATAAATTTCGTGCTAAGCTAATTTCGGTTGACGCGGCCATCTTGGTTGGAGGGTCATCAGATACAATTCTGTAAGGGACTCATCTAGTGACCATTCCACTAAAGATTGGTTCCAACTAAGCAAGTGTTTCCAGACCAGAAGACTTTTTTAATGGATTTTCCATGTGATCCTATTTCGACTGAAGCCGCAATCCTGGTTTGCGGGTGTGGTCAACAGATACAATTCTGAAAGACACCAACTTGGTAGTAATCATTCAATCAATGTCTGGTTCCAATGGTGCAAGCAGTTTGAGAGAAGAAGATTTTTAATGACTGTTCCATTAGGTTCTATGTTAAACTAAGTTTGGTAAGTTGGGTTATAGATTTTTAGCACACCTTTTTCATTTTAGTAACTGCGGCCATGCTTGTTGACCGATCATGTCCTTGAGTATATATGTAAGGACCATTCCACTATAGTATTGTTAAAATTTGTCCAATGTTACAGATGACAGAGGAGAAGATTAAATGTAAATTGTGGACAAACGGATGACGGACGCGAAATTTAAGCAAAAGATACTTCCACCTTTTAGGCCAGGTGAGCTAAAAGGGAAGTAAAGGATTGGTTGAATTCCTGTTGAGTTTATATACGGGATTGTGGTTTTGTTGATCAAATGACAAGTTATTGAACTGATTTTTCCTCTTTTCCTTTCTTGCACAACAAACTTTCACGGTCTACGTAGTTTATTTTTAATTATGCTGTTCTTTGTTCTTGGTCTTATAAACAGGAAAAGGGTGTTTTCACATCACTTACACAAAGTTTGTTACTCTATGTTTTATAATATGTGTACATGTCGATACAAAGTGAAACGTTCGCGTTTAAAAAAACAATTGTTTTACTTTCTTTTAGACTTGAACAACGAAATGTAAGGAGTTGCTTACTCTTCCGGAGCACCTGAACTCACCCTGGCTTTTGTTGGGTTTGTGTGACTTCAGCTTTAGTTTTCAGTGTAGAGTTGTGTTTTCTATGTTTGTCTTTCGTTTCATTTTGTTGGCCATGGTCTTGTCTGCATGTCTTCCGACTTAACGATTTCTGTCTGCCCCCTTTGGTATCTTCGAATTCCATGTAATATCTGCAAAATCGTTAGAATATTCCTGTGGAAAGAAAAGAAGAAAATGTATGTTTTTTCCTTGTTAGATGTACTTGTCATGTATAATCATACTCGATGCTCATACAGTCGAGAACGTTCCCAAAAAGGAAAAGTTTCTTAAATTTGCATATACTTATAGAAACTTGATCAGACTTGGGGATTATATTTATATCTTCATTATATTTAAATTCCATGCTCAGATTTTTCTCCAGAAAAATATTGAGCATTTTAGGACTATTTGACCTTTCGTGACCTCTTTCCATTTATGGTAATAATCCTGACTGTAACCCGCAGTACGGTTTGGCGCACTACTATAATTCTACGTTCAAACAGACTGAAAGAGCATCCGAATGCGAAATGACGACGTCAAGCACGTTCACACATACGTCAAAGCTTTTTTACTTTTTGTTGTTTACTTTTTGCCGTTTTTACTATCAAGCAACGCCGCAAATAGATAAAAAATGAAAAACCCCAATGGAAATTATAAACTATGATCATGAAATTCTAAGTCATATGTTGCAGTACAAAATTAACAAAATTTTATATTAATTACAAAGTTTTTTATACAATAATACGGCTGCAAATATAGAATTTTTATACAGCAAGAGTTACATCCTACATTATATGGACACGTTACATATAAAGAATTTAAAATTTAAAGTGATCTTTTGAATCTCAGTGTTCCATTAGGCAAACTTTTCCACAATGTTGTAGTCGGAGCATTAAAAGTGGTTTTTGTTGGTGTAGTTAATAAAAGGTTTTCGAAGATACCAAATGGGCAGACAGAAATCGTGAAGTCGGAAGACAGACAAGACCATGGCCAACAAAATGAAACGAAAGACAAATACAGAACAAACAACACTACACTTAAAACTAAAGCTGGAGTAACACGAATCCTACAAATATCAGGGTGAGTTTAGGTGCTCCGGAAGGCAGAGCAACTCATAATACACTTATCGCTTTCTTACACAGATGTTAATAAATTTCCCATTCCTTCTATCTTGTCTTTCTTTGGGTGTATGGACAATACAATATATTAAATTGTCGGACATACTGTTTTTTGATGACATCTCGTGTTGAGAGGCTTGATGTTTTGTCATCAGAGATCTGAACCTTAGGTCATTACTCACCGTCCATTAGATAGATGATTTTTCCGTATTTTTGGTCAGAGTTGGTAAATTTTCTGTTTGATTTTCATAGATCGCTTTAATGGTTATTTTTCATTAGTCCTTTGACTTTTGTTGGGGGGATTCTGATCCCACTAGTTTGACCCCATCACATGTCTAATGTGTCAGTCATAATTCAGGAGATTGTTTCATAGCTTTGTCATAGTGAATTTTGGTCATAGGTTTGTCTTTGTTTTAAATATTTTGTTAAATGTTCATTTTTGATAATATTCAGGTACGAACATTATTTTTTGTTACTTAGTATTATTTAGAGTGGTATTCCACCCTTGTTGAAGGCCTTGTGGGGAAACTCTAGATCTGTTAGTTCCCTCTGTTTTTCTCGTGGTTGTAGTGCGGTCTCTCTGAAATTTTCCCGAGATCTTTTTTTTTTTTCATTAAGTGTATTTATATACGAATATTTAACAATCCGTGTGAAAGTACTAGTGTTCGTAAAATTGCAATTTTTGTGGAATTAGTGGCTTGGTGAAGTAAAGAAATTAAGCTTCTAACATTTTTCTTTGTATATATATATGGCCAGTGTAAAACGCGAATTCAAGAACCCACGGACTACAGATATTTTTTCAATCCACAAAATTGGGGCCACTAATTACAGTTATTTTCAGAATATTTGAAAATAAACCTGGATACACACGTTCTTAATCCAATTAAATATTCATTCTCGTTAAATATTAATTTAGATTTTTTTTAATTTGATTTAACTGATATTGATTAAAAAAACCAACATCAAGACTTTAAATTTGCAAAAACATACGGTGACATCTGTGTTATTCCAGCTTTAGTTTTCAGTGTAGTGTTGTGTGTTCTATGTTTGTCTTTCGTTTCATTTTGTTGACCATGGTGTTGTCTGTCATCCGACTTACGATTTCTGTTTGCCCCTTTGGTATCTTCGAATTCCTTTGATCATCAAAATTTATCTCTTTTGATTCAATCATGATAAATAAGTTTTTTTATTCTTTTTTTTAAATATTTGAGTCCTAGCATATTTTAAAAAATACTTACAAAAAGATCACTGCCATATCTTCTATATTTCGCATGGTTTTACTTTTAAATCCAATATTCATGTAATGTATATTGGTTATAATCAAAGATTTTCCCGACAAAAATTTATTTGAATTTACAGGAAATACAACACTAAGCATGCCCAGGATATCACCAGTAACCTGATCATAGTGATGAAGTTTTCTGCAATGTTTCTGCAAAGTTCATTCCCTTTAGAGAGTTTTCTGCAAACTTCCTGCAAACATCACAATTCCTTGCAGATTTGTAGCAAAAAAGCTGTGATGTCTGCAGAAAGTTTGCAGGTAGCCGCGAATACCTGCAAACATAGAAATAATTTTCCTGCTAACAATATTGTTTGCTGTAAGTTTGCTGCAGATCTGCTGTAAGTCTGCTGCAAAAAATCTTATTTCGTAAGGGTTGTGTTAAACATTCAGATGGAATCCAAAATAGAAATTATTCGCACATTTCAAAAGAAATTTACATATCTTCTATGAAATATGAATCATTTATTAATAGAATTACGAAAACATTTTTTATTTTATATTCCTAACATTATAGCGAAAGGATAATTTAGTTGCTTACCTATCCCTGGAACCGGATAAAAGAATTATTCGAATCATTCACGAATTATTGCCAGGATCGTTTACGGTTGACATTTTCAGACTGACAATCGGTCACGAACCAGATTTCTCGATTAAACGGAAAGCCTCCCTGCAAAATCTTTCATCTTCCTTGTGCCTCCGTCACTACCATCCCTACCATTCCTTCTTATTATCTAAAGACATTCTTATTTAAAATTTTTGAACCGCAACGAACGCTTCCTTTAAAACAAGTATTTGTCCATCCCTACCCTCCTATTCTCATATGGTTGTGTAATGTAAATTTTACTGTTGACCAGCTATTCTTGGCGTGTTCCTGCT
>JAULBM010073836.1:0-10012 GCA_032357055.1 Geukensia granosissima | reverse complement strand
CCACAAAAAATAAAAATTTTATCATGTCTTGTTACCCACGACTATTGGTTAATTGCACTATCAAAATGAAGCAAATTAACAAAGTCGAAAAAATTAACATTACACCCTATGTGGAAATTTTTCATTTCATGTTAAAATGAATTTTTAGCTACAGTTTCAGCTGCGACAAAAAATTAGAATTCCAACGCTATATAATATGATATATTTCATTGTAAAACTTTTGATAAAGGTTCACTTTTGTTGTGGCAAATTTCGTTTGGTGTAGCTTTGAGATAATCAAAATACAATTGGCGACCATAAGTCGAAAATATTAAAAAAAAAAATTTTAAATACCTCACTCTGAGTGTTTTTCTTTTTTAAAACGATTAAGATATCTATAAAAAAAACTTGGAAAGGACAAAATCCCAATATTTTATAAATCTACACTTTTAAAGGAACAAAAAAGAAACCATTCGAGCACATATATTCAGAAATTGGGAAGTTGCATAATTGTCAATGTGACAGCGGACATCCACCAAGGTCAAAGTTTGCGAATATGTCATTGTCCCACTGCAGCCATGGACGGTGATTAAAATCGTATAGCAAGGTTAAATGGGTTCCACAAAAAATAAACTGAATACCTATTCAAAGGAAACAATGGTAGACCCATAAAGGACCTGTTTCCGGCAATACAACAATTAGTTGACCTCTTCTCGGTTTGACTTTATTCAGGATTAGAGTTTAAAGATTCCACGACGGATGTCAAACACGTAGCCAGGGGGCTCGAGGGGTTCGGACGAACCCCCTTTGAAAACCAATAGGCACCATTAAATTCGCGACTCGGATTGAAGTTTGACCATTATAGTCTAAAAATAGGACTTTCTAAAATGCAAAAAAACAGTGCCAGGAAATGGCCAAATTACACGATTTTCCCAGACCCACGGCCGTGAAGGTCGCTTCGCGAGTGGTCGAACCACCTTGAAGATTTCTGGCTACGGGCATGGATGTTGTCCACAAGACGGGGGATGCATACCCCTCAGGGGCACTTGATCCCTTTCCTGTTTCGTAAAGGAGTTCGTGAATTCAAAGCAGTTGTTCCTTTTGTTTTCTTTTTATCTTTTATTTTTTTTTCTAATTCGTCTTGTCTCTTTTGATCTGTCACATGGATATTCTACACTGGACTTTAAATATAAAACGATTACCACTACTGCATGAAAGCAACAACAATCCATGGTTATAATTTCCCGACTGAGGACAAGCAAACTAAGTGTTTGGAGAGGTATAATTTCCCGACTGAGGACAAGCAAACTAAGTGTTTGGAGAGGTTTAACATGTTTGGAAGCTAAGCATATCAATGAATGGTAGACTGGGATACATTATTACGTTTTTAATCAGGTTTTCACAGGTGGAGCGAAACGTTTGATATAAAATAATTCCCTTTTTGAAATGAATTGAGTAATTGTTTAATTAATTTATAGTAAGGCATTTCCAGATAAAATAACTTGCTAATAATAATAATAAAGCACTAACATCCCTGCAAACCAGAGAAAAAAGGACAGTTCGAGTAACATACAATTATTCTATTTTTAAATTTATTAGATTCATGATGCTGATTTACAAATGTATAAATGTACAAAAATGCATGCGATTCCAGATGTTTAAGGACCTCCACTAGTAATATAAGCTTTATAAAACCCAACCAAATGTTTAACGGGCATTTTCGTATCTAACAGCCGTGACTACATTAGTATTGATCACATTTATTTGATAATAAGGCCTCTACATATGACTTGAAATAATATACCAACTCACGGCTTGAGTCTTTAAATCCTTGTTAAATATGCAAAAATTGTTATATGCGAGCCTTCAGTTTTCAATATACTAAGTGTGTATTGTGACGTTTGAAAGGATACTTTTCAAACATTTAAATGGACTTGAAGGTAGAATTATAATAGGCGACACCACAATGTTCGAAGATAGCATTAATATGTCCCTGTAATAAAACAATTCCTGATCTTACCTTGTTCAAACGAATTTTTCATCCTTCTGTTAAAATGCATTTTTCCTTATAATATTTGAAAGTGTATACACAGTATTGATTTTTAAAATCATCTCTTTAGTAAGCTGCAGTAAGAAACCAAGTAAAGTAACTTAATGCAATTTTAGACAGAAAATCTCTATGTTTGAGGATCCGCGGAAAATATCACGACTATTGGGTAGATGTAAAATTTCCGAAAAATGTTCAATATTTTTTTTTTAAAATATCATAATTTTAACATTTTATTAAAGATGAATCATATTAAATTAGGTATTGAATTTTGAACGGTATCATAGCACTCGACAGATATATTGAATTTAAAGCTTTGGTGAAATTTGTTTCGCTTACTTGCCACAAAGATTCGTATTTTTTATCACGAGATGAAAGTTTACGATATCTAGCTGTCAAAATCCCGATAAATATATACTTATATATATGTGTGTATGAGTAATTCTTACGGAAAGCGAGGTTATTTGGCATTTCATCAGAACTATAGGCTGTTTGAACGTTCACTAAACCACACAGCAGCTCTTAATGAAAGGTCCTTTAGCAGAGATTAAACAAGGCATACTTTCTTTCCTTGCATCTGTCCTGGTATCTTGTACCATTTCGGTCCGATATCCCTGTTGTATTGGCATTTGTGTTTGTCAATTTGTTAACGTACTGACGAAAAAAATCAACAATCAGTTGTACATTGTTACTGCATTTATTGTTCAACCTCTTAAAACAAAATATGTTTTACTCAGAACATCTTATTTTTTCTTGACCTTTTATAAAGTACATTGCTTTAATAAGAGTAATGTCTATTTTCCAGGATGACGTTCTACGATTATTTGAAATAATGAAGAGACCTTTGAAATTCTACATTTATTATTGAATTTTTTATCATTCTATACAGTTATATGTATTGAAAATAACATATTTATCTACTATCTTAATATACCATCTTACGATTCCACATTATTGACATTTTCCACAAATATCTCTTATAACAAAAGGTTTGACGTACTTCCCTTTATTTGATTTTAATGACTATAATGTATTTTTAGATAATTATCATTATAACCATGACTTTGCAGCTCTTATTTTTTCCTCGTTCATTTCGTTAAATTTATTATGCAAACAGTTAAAAGAAATTTGGTATACTTGTTATGTTATATTTATGAATTCTCAAATAGAAACAATCAAATACAGAATGTGTGTAAAAACAAAATATACCATATTTCAATCATACTGAGTCGAGTGCACCTCCTTTTTGGTATGCGTTGAAATGAACTAGTTAACGCACTCAGCCAGCCAGGCCAAAATACAGATGCGACCACTTCTAACCTCTCTTAAAACGGCCGTACAACAATTTAGTCACTGCTCTAAGTTAACTAATAACAGTTCTTCTGACTGCTCTAGAACTGTTCTAGAACAGTTCTACGTCCGCTTTAGAATTGTCCTGGAACAGTTCTACGTCCGCTCTTGAATAAAATTCTGACTGTTCTAGAATAGAATTCTGTCTGTCCTAGAATAGAATCCTGACTGCTCTGGGTCAGAATACTGACTGCTCTATAAGGAACAGTTTTAGAATTAGAAGCCTGTAAATATGTCTAATTAGCCTAGAACAGTTCCTATACTACCTTCACAGACTAGAATCACACTTTTTATCATTTAAATACATTTGGAAGTTGACATGTCTAACAACAAATAATGCTATGGTTAAAAAAATGTACTTTTGAAGTTAAAAGAGTAGTTTGGTACTTAAATTCATGATTTAATTATATTGCAACTAACCCGTTATTGAAATATGTGGCAAAATTATAGTGTAAATCTTTACGACAAAACAATTTTTGTCGTAAGCATAAAATTTTGTATTTCTAAATTCAAAACATTAGTACACAATTCATATTTAAGGTTTATATTATGTCGCCATTGTGAAATATTGAAATTTTTGTTTAGTATATAGTTTAAACCTTTTCATCAAAGGAATATTGGCTGTTTTGCATATACAAATTGTTCTTTTGACCTTAAAGGATACAATTTGTATTTGTGAATCCAAAAGATAAGGATACAACCCCAATTCAAAGTTAATATTATACCGTGACTGTCCAATATTAAAGTTCTTGCCTATAAGTTAGTACATGTACAAAAAGTTGCAACAAAAGACGTTTTGCTGTTTTGCATAGAAAATTGTACTTTTGACCTTAAAAGATATGTTTGGTATTGAATGATTTATATTATAATTACTGAAATGTTTGCAATAAATATAGTGTAAAATTTTACGAAAAAGGATTTTTTGCTGTTACAATGTAAAATTAAAATTTTGTTCTTGTGAATCAAAAAGAAAAGTATACAGCCCCAATTCAAGGTTAATATTATATCCCGACTCTCCAATATTACAGTTCTTGCCTTAAATTAAGTTTAAAAATTTGCGACAAGGATAGTTTTGCTGTTTTGCACTAAAAATTTGTACTTTTGACCTTTAAAAGATATGTTTGGTATTCAAAATCATGATTTATATAAAAGCACAACTAACCATTATTGAAATTTTTCCAAAAATATAGTTAAAATCTTTACAACAAAGAATTTGCGCTGTTAAGCATGAAAAATTTGTAATTGTGAATCCAAAAGATAAGTATACAACCCCAATTCAAGGTTAATATTTTATCGTGACTGTTCAATATTAAAGCTCTTGCCTAAAAGTTGTTTAAAACTTTGGAACAAAGAAAATTTTGCTGTTTTGCACAAAAAATTGTACTTTTGACCTTCAAAGATAAGTTCGGTATTGAAATTCATGTTTATATTATATCGCAACAAACTATTATTGAAATTTTCGCAAACAATATAGATTATATCTTTAGGACAAAGGATTTTTTGCTGTTAAGCATGTAAAATTTGTACTTGTGAATCCAAAAGTTGCAAAAAGTATATGTGTAAATCTTTAAGATATAGAATGTTTTGCTTTTTACGCTGTTTCTTAAATTAACCACTCTTTTTCCTTTGTTAGGCGGCAGTCTATTTAATTTTACATTCAGAATATTGAGTGACACCAACTATTGACGTGTGAATTGTTTAAAATTAAATGATCAGTGGAGTTATTAACGTCCTACACAGCAAATTAGTGCTCTCAGTCGGAAGGTGTGAAGTGATCGCTTTAAAGCCGGTCGTTTATTGATATATAGACCTATAGCTGTTTTAATTCTTGACAGGAGCTGTTCTTATTCTTAACTGCAGCTGTTTGATTCTTGACAAGAGTTGTTCTAATTATTGACTTCAGCTGTTTTACTTCTTGACCGTAGCTGTTCTAAAAAAAGAACTGCATATACAGAGGGACTAGAACTGTTCTATTACAGCTCTATGACTGCTCTAAATCTGTTCTATGATAGCTTCATGACCGCTCTACGTCTGTTCTAAGTTAATTTAGAAAATTTCTCATGACTGGTTTGCAACACAGGTTAGACGAGAGGTTAGAGGCGGTCGTATCTGTAGCAAACATTAAAATCATTATTGAAGTAAAATGTATATATAACATGTGTGAAAGCTTAAGCTTAAGTTTACTTTGTCTTTAATGACCAAATAAATTTTTAGACCGTCTTGGTGGTGTAATGTTTAACATGCACGCTTAGGGTGAGGAAGGTCGTGGGTTCGATACACAACCGGTCAAACCAAAAACAACAAAATTTGCATTTCTCCGCTAAGCACGTGGTATTCAGAAGTTAGAGTGAAGACTGCTCGTACAGAGCCAGAATAATGTGTTTGGGTAAAGTGACATATGGAATTTTGCTTGTTGTAAGCTAGCACAATAAAAAAAGCCGGCTCAGTGTGTCGGTTTGGTACAAAGCAGGTCAGGCACATATAGAATATGGCAGTTTTAATCATATTTTGTGAGCGCTCAACAAATACGACAAATAACATACGTTCAAAAAATAATTGAGACCTCTAGATTTTCTAGATAAAATTACTCTGTTTTTTTCTCTTGTTAGAGTGCAGTCTCTCTGACATTTACCCCATATCTTTTCATTTTAATATACAAAAGCAACTGTATTAAATTTAACTCCTCAAGTCGATACAAGGTACAAACAATCATCCAAACAAGACCGACCTCGAAAATGTACTTACTGTTTCTTGGAGCTAGTTCAAAATCCAAACATAACTGATAATGCAACATGATTCTAATACTTCAATCAAAACGGCTGTATTTAATAATAGCCTCTTGTCACTTAATGTTGGGCAAAAGGCAAAGTTAAAATTGTGCAAATGGCAAAATAAATGTTGTGTAAAAGTCATTAACGGCGTATGGAAACATGGCACAAAATATAATCAAAAACTTAGTTTTGAATATTATTTTTGTTTATTGAGTTTAAATAGATCTCAAAGAACACAATATTCAAAGATCTTAAAATTGTATTATAAAGATTACTCTTTAATTTATTTAAGCGGCTTATTAGTCCTTATAAGTTTACCAGTGTTATTGACAGCATTTCTATAAAAGGTTGTATATAGTATATTCTTTTTCATTAGTTTTCAACATGTGCAACTTTATTTTGAAATTATATAGATAGAAACAGACCTTATGCAAATTGCAATAAATGCTGCTTCCATCATATGTTCAGACCAAAATTGTCAGTATTGTCGCTTAGAAACATCTATGTACCAAAGAAAAGAGATGCGACTTCTATAGTTTTGTTGTGACCTGAAAAAAGTAATACATATCTATGTGTTTTCTTGCATAAGGCTGATTCCTATCTGATGGGGCTCATTTACATTTATTAATGAAAGAATTTAATGTTTTCACTAATTTATAATAACTGAATACCTAACTTAACAGTTGGTCCGAATAATACTATCTTTAAAATCTGAAACTTTGCTGCATGCACTAGCAATACGAACAAGTTCAAAAATATATACAACGTATGAAAGTAGCCAAAAAGGAAGTCCCCGTCAAGTAGGGAAAAGAACAACCTAACAAATTATTTCCTTTCAGTTGTTTAAGAAGAAGTCAACGATTATCAAACTGACTTTAAGGTTGGGCATTAATAATTTCTTGCGTTTTCACATCAAGGAATTTGATTGTAGAACGTTCGACTGAAGATTGTTTGGTTTAACCGCCAAGAAATAAAGCTCCTCCACATAAGTGCATCAATTGGTTGGTAGAATTAGTAGGACTTGTTAACGACAAGTCGGCTGATCAACGATTATGTCAAGAACCTCCTTAAGAACTTATCCATCTAAAGCGGAATGTGTTCATATTTCCAACCTTTATCGGTAGGGTGGAGAAGTTAATTTTCTTGTGCAAATAATATATTTTTTGTACGTTAAAACTAGAGCAACTGTGGTCGGATGTTTGGAATTTCACAGCCTAACTTGAAACTTACAATTTTGATAGGAGAATGGCATCTTATTTATTACATTCTCTTTCGATCCTATTCCGTATCCTTTATTTGTATCCGTGTGTTTGTTAATATGTTCGTCGTCAAGTGGTTGAAATATTACATTCTGGATTTGAGGGGCTACATGAAGTCGTATCATATTAAAAATGTGAGTATTTATGATTGAAACATCCATGCATATGTATTTATAAAAGCATTTTTGTACGTTTCACTGAACCGAGTCTCTCATGTTTTGACTATAATTTCTTAAAGCAATAACAAAATCTAAAACGGACACTTAGAATGAGATTTAACAATATTACCCGCAATAGAGTTAGGTGTTCGAAGTATAACATGTGTCGTTGATTGCATGAGTGTACTCATGTGAAAACTGCTGATTTTTTGTGAAAAATGTAAGTTCCGACGACGTAATAATTCTTAAATTTCTGGTACCTTCATGTTATTTAAAACTTTCAGAATATATTACATTTCCACAAATCCTTCGTGCAAAATTTTTTTTATAATTGAAAACAACAAAATTCCCAAAAGTTTCGAATGGGTGGAGAAGAATTAAGAATATTAATAAAAATTTCGTAATATACAAAAGTTACCTGAATTTTTTCTCTGTTAAGTTTAAAAAGAATTATGAAGATTCCTTAAAGAAATTTTTCTAAATTTAATTAAAAGTGAGGTACTCAGCTCAGTGAAACATACTTTAATATTGTAAAACTTATCTCTATCTGTATCGAACCGATGTTCATTTTACAGGACGAAGTTCTGTGATAATTCAATAAAAAGATTAAAGGGACCTTCTATTTATGCATATATAACTGAATTTCATATCAATGTTCACAAGTAAATTTATTGTAAACAAGATCTGTATGTAACATCAAATAGTAATTGATGCATTTATGCAATATTAGTTTTTAAAAAGGCCAGACGCACTTTAATAAATACAATTTTTCGTCTAACTTAAAAAAAAATAACTGACAATATGTTTACACTAGATAGACCGATAAATTTATTATTATTTAGATCGAAACTATTTCATTTAACAATGCGTTCAAGGATGGAATATTAAAGAAATAAATACACATCCAGCGTCTAATGAAGTTCAAGAACGAAGACTAGAGTAATCCAACATATTGTATTAATTGTAAACATAGGTCCTTCGCAAGCGCAGCATGATACGACCGCAGCACATTGAAATGTTAAAGGTGAATAAAAGACCCTTTGAGTAAGTGTGGGCACAGTATTTTGTTGGACAAAATAAAGTGCTGGACACAGTAATGTGTTGGAAACATTTAAATGCTGGACACAGTTATATGACTGGATAAAAGATCATTTTGACTCATATTATCCTCAAACCTGGTGTCACTTAGTTATTTTTTTCATAAGGAATCATTTGGAAAAAAAAAACATCAAAATCGTATTAAAATAAAAAATTGTTCATATTATATTACTTTGACCCCTTTTAACTCAAAACGGCAAAAGATACAGAAAATCTGTTGACATACTACTGAAAGGTCTCGTTGAAAGGAATCAAATGCCAAAAAACCACCAAAATCGGATGAAAAATAAAAATTTCTAATCTCCTGCAAAATCACATTTTTTAACCCTTTGACCCTTTTTATACAAAAATCTGAAAAAAGCTACAAAAAATTGCTTGGAGTAACATTTTTTTCATTTTTTATGAGGAATCATTCGAAAAAAAACCCATCAAAATCGAATTCAAATAAAATTTTTCCATATTATACATAATTGAATTCCCCCCACCCACTACTTTGACCCCTTTTAGCTCGAAAACGGTATCCGTTGACATACGACTAAAAGCTCCCATTGAGAGCAATCAAATGCAAAAAAACCCATCAAAATCGGATGAAAAATTAAAACTTCACATCTGCAAAATCGCATTTTTTAAAACCCTTTGACCATTTTTATACAAAAAAAACGGTAAATTTTACGAAAAAATGCTTCGTGTAACTTTTATTGCATTTTTCATAAGGAATTATTTGCAAAAAACCATCAAAATCAGATGAGAAATAAAAAAAAAATTTTGAACCTCTCATATCTCAATAACAGTAAGATAGGTCATGACGCTTGTTGACTTTTTCAAGGGGAATACAAAAGAACCCATCAAAATTGTACAAGAAATAGAGAACTTGCATTCAAATAAGAGAAAAAACCCTTACGGCCCCTCCCTAAAAAACGAGAGGGGCTAGATCCTCCAAAATCAAGACCAACCTTTATTTCCAACCAATTATCAATGTCCCAAAATATTAAAAGGACTGGTTAACTGGAACACAAGTTATCGTGCGGAAACTAACCTGCCTACAGACACCAACGACGCCGACGACGACGACGACAACAGCATCATAACATAATACGACCACAAATTTTTGCGTTTTGCGGTCGTATAAAAAGAGGAGACTGAAAATATAAGACGAGTAAATTTTAATGAGCAAACACTTTTAAAACAGATTTATTCAGACACAAGACTCTATACAGACTGTGTGATTAACTTTGGAGAAAAAAAACTAACTTCGTTAAGATTTTCAACCAAGTTCGAGATTGCAAAAATTCGTCTAGCCCTTTGAACTTAACTTTTACTTGACAAAGACCATGATTTGAACATGTATTT
>JAULBM010073825.1:0-10012 GCA_032357055.1 Geukensia granosissima | reverse complement strand
GTGCCAAGTAGGGAACTTAGGGACCAACCCTTTGAGTCTTAGGGAGAGGGTTATGTTTTTTACAAACAAAAAATATTTTGCTGCCCAACTTGAGGTTAAAAATTTAATGGACAAGCAGATGACAAAATTCTGAAGGAAGTTTTCCCGCATAATGTTAATTTTAAAAAAACATAACCCCCCCCCCCAAGATTTAATTGGTCTCTTAGTATAACATAGAATAGATGATATGATCAAATACTTTTTAGCAAATAATAGCCACTTTTATCCAGGTGAGCGATCACAGGCTCTCAAGAGCCTCTAGTCTTATATTAAGAAACATATCATGTGAACAAAATGAAAAAGTTTGTGATAAATATTTTCTACAATCTTACCCCATCAATAAGTATGTATAATATGTAATTGTATACTTTCAGCTACAGAATTATGTTTTCTAATTTTAAACAAGTAAACCAGAAGACCAAAGAAATAATTGATGTTCGTAGGATTTTGCGTAAGTAGCAACAATGTTAGTTAAGATAGTTAATTTCCATTTATTAACCCTTTCACCGATAGATTCCTTGAGAAAGTAACACTGGGATGATAAATTTCCTGGCAGTGCCTACACAAAATATAAATCCATGATAAATATTGAAAATTAAATCATTAAACTGTTAATTAGTCTGTTAAACTGTTTTTGTACCTTGATTTTATTTTCTTAATGAACAATTGGCAAATTTGTATTGATATTTAGTAAATTCCTTTATATTAATGTTAAATTTCAGGTTTTCATTTAATAATTATCAAATTTCATGGATTTTGAGAAAATCTTTTAATTCCACAAAATTATTTTGTATTTCATACCATATTACTTAAAAAGTATGAAGTCATTTATGATTTACCAATGATGTTTTTCACCAGTTTGGTGGGGAAAAAAATCACTTTCAAGATGACTCTGTCATTACTCACCACTTAATAACTTTCAAATTCTTTCAAAAATCATGGTTCCAAATTTAATTTTCATAAAATCCATAATTTATTGTCTTTTTTCACAAGGTTTTCAACATACAAAACCACCATAACTTTTCTTTTTTATGAACCAGAAATAAAAGACTGATAACTCCTTTGAACAATGTCTTTTGCACGAAATACAAAACAAAGTATGTCAATCCCATTATACCTGGAATCATCGTCTACAGGAGGAAATGTGAATCCCGGTAAACCTTTACCTGTCGGTGAAAGGGTTAATGAACTTGCTTTTTACTGAAGTTTTTGATAATGTTCTTGGAATAATATTTGTGCACATCTACTTTTAATACCCTTTAGACTAATATTTTAAATTAGACAAATTTATTTGGAATTCATTTAAAAGGCTCATACCAATGAGGAATGAAAAGAAAGTGAAAAAGAAATCTTAAAGAAATAGATTACTACATGGCTTTTCCTTGTTGGCTAAGTTATCTGTATAAGCCAGAAGTACTGGATGAGGGATTATATAGGTCCAGAGATGATTATTTTACCAATTTTGAAAGGACTTTTTAAAAAACTTTTTCCATGTCTTCATAGCATTTTTTGTCATCAATTGTTGTTAGTCTGTTGTGAGAGAAAGTAAGATCGCCTATTAATGACTTTTGTGAAGTGCACTGATTAATATTATATTTTGACACAGTGAACTCCAATATGAAAAACATATGTAGATCAATTGTTTGGGAAGGGTTTGGATCCTACTAAACTAGTTAACTTAAACACATCTCTCTTCTGCCTGTCCCAAGTCAGGAAATATGGTCATAGGTTTGTCTTTGTGTTGATTGCTTTGTTACATGTACATTTTTGATAATATTCAGTCGGGAGCAGCACGTATTCCGTTTTTTTTTTATTTGGGTTGTTTAGAGCTTTTCACAAGGATTAGTATTCCACCCTTGTTGATGTCCTTGTGGAGACCTCTTGATGTGTAAGTTCCTTCATATGGTTGGAGTGCATGTCCTGTTTGATTGGTTTTCTTTCATTCAGTTTTATGTATGTGCCATGACATGTCATATACTGCTAATTAGATATAAACGGTCTTAAAAATGGTCATGAAAATTTTTTAAAAAACTGTTTAAATTTTTAACCAGGGTTGTTTTTTCTATCCAAATGAGTTTGTTTTTGTTTTAATGGTCAAATTCAGTTTTATTTTTAAAAGGTCTATATTCTGTGTCCACACTTTTGTTTGGTTTTTCATGGAGAATGCAACTAAAGAAACTCAATTAAAGTAATTGATAGGATATTTGAACTATATAAAAATTCTGATATAGACCTTCCTAAGACAAGGTCATTTCAGTTACAGATATTGACAAATTAGAGGACACAGTATGATTAGCACCCTTTTTGGCCTACTAAAAATGAAAATCATGCAAAGATGTAAAATAATTTAACAAAATTTTACAACAGGTTTTATTGACAATTTGTTTTTTTTGCATCATAAAAAGTACTAAAATTTGAAAAAAAGGATTAATTCTTTATAATTAAATATATGCCCCTTCTTAGACCCACAAAATTTTTTACCACCTCTTTAAGTTATTTATAGACCAACATTTAGTATCAATAAAGCATTGGTCTTTGTTGGCACACATAACTATTTTGCCCCAAAACAGATTGGAAATTGGCCAAATGTTGGCATTTTTGCAATATCATTGCTTTTCTATGAATGTGATGTCATTATGACCTAAAGAATGCAGAGCAAAATATCTTTTTTGAGCAGGATATTTAGGAATCCCTCTAGAATATACATTCAACAATAATATCAAGTAATTCAGGTTGGTTGGTTGTATTTCGCTAATTTGTAACTTAAAATTATCTGAAGAATTACAGTTTAAAGATTGATAGAATTTCCAAGATTTTTAAATTGGATGGACCTAACTTTGGGTTATTAAGAAGTTTGTTTTCTGTTTTATTTGAAAAAAGCATTTCAGTTAACACAACATCTTGAACATAAATTATCAATGACTTTTGTGTTTTTCAGCAAAAATGTGAAGCAGAATTTAGATGCAATAACCAAGATGTCTGTGATACTTCATGTGTTTTTAACAACATTGGCTGTCTTTATAATATTGTAACTGCTGCATGAATGTCAACATGGAATTTAGTATTGTTCTTATTTGTCAATATTTGACACTATCATTTAGAGTCAACATACGTATTATTAGTGTCATTTAGTTGTATTTCATTTTTATATTCAATTTGCTGAATACTTTAAATTCAGAAATTTTAACATGCATTTATTATTGTGAAAGTTGTGATGCTTGTGATAATGTGAGTTATAATATTGCGATTTAGTTAATCCTGTAGCAGAAAACAACAAGCAAAATCCCTAATGCGAGTTCTAATTATTGCGATTTGCATCCTCTCGCATTATTCGCAATATTAAAAACATTGCAATAATTTCTGAATTTACAGTATATATGACAGACTGGTGGCACTTATTCATTTCATTTTTTTAGAGTTTTGTTAGTCACATTCGGGTTCCAAAATTATGCTTGGGGCCTGGGTGGCTGAGTGGTCTAGGTAGTTGATTTAAACTTACCTGTGCAGATCACTGTATCCTATCACCTATACGGTGTGAGTTCGCGCCTGGGTTTGTACCATACAAAAATGGGTTGCATTTAACTTGCATCGCACGTGATAAGGTTTGTCAGTTACCTGCCCAAGGTCGGTGGTTCTCTCCGGGTACTCGGGCTTCCTCCACCAGTGAAACTGACCGCCGCGATATGACTGAAATATTGTTAAAAGTGGTGTTAAACCCCAATCAAGCAAACAAACAAACATTGGCCTTTATCAGTTGTAACTGTGATTATTTTGATAGTACAAAAAACACCACAAGTATTTTGATAATGTTTAGGCATTTTATTATAAATATTTTTTAACCTAACACCACCAACCACCCCCACCCCACCCCCCGCCTTTAGGCAACAAGTTTTTCCCTTGTCTGTACATCAAAAGATTTCTCATTTATGTATGTGAGATTAATTTGATATTTGGTCTGAAGCCTTGTAAGAATGAGTTGTACCGTGTCTCTTACATCATATATTTACTTCCTGTTTGCTGGAGCTGTAGCATTTGTGTCTAATAGACAATGTTTCTGTTTTTCTACTTCATTCATTCTAAGGACAATGCAAGGTATTCTTTAGATTACCTTCTTTTCCCACACAATCACTTAAGGCCAGCACCAAAACGTTTTTATTTATAAATCCCCTGGAAAAAATGTTTATTAAAGTTCCAAGTTTGTAAAAAGTTTCATTTTTTCAGTAGTGACAAAGGCTTAACCATTTTCTCAGTACTTTCGGCCTTTGAATAATGGATAAAATGAAATTTACAAGATTGACAAAATTTAAAACAGAATCTGATTACCAACCCCCATAACTTTGGAGTGAGATGAATGAGAATCTAAAAAATTAACATGAATGTGTCTTTATCCAAATTGATGAATGAAGAGTAGGTATTTCATAAGTATATATGGAATAACATACAAACCATATCCTGCTTGACTTATTTTTGAAGTCAGTACATTCATTGAGTACAGTCATTATCAAGGACAAAATCATGCTGTATTTCACATGCTGTAGAAAGATGAAATTCAAGCAATGCATGCGAATGGTCTAAATTTTCAAAGATCACAGGAAAAAATCAAAAGACAATCTTGTTGAAATTAGCTCGAGTCTCATGTTGCTGCATGAGACTTGCCAGATCTGTGAATGCCAACATCTGAAAATTTGATGAATGCAAGCAACTGTAAAGGTTTAAAGACTACCTCCTCTTTAGAATTTTAAAAATAGACTGAACTGACCAGATTATTTGATGCACAGAAGTACATTTTGTATTATTACAAGTGGCTAGGCTATGAGGCCTATTGGTCATAATGAAGACTGTTTCTTACAAATTGCTTATAATTGGTATCTCTTTACACACCAGGATACAGTGACTTGTGTGAATTATTCTTATAAAGTGTTATGCTATGTTGACATTTAATGCAGGCTTCAAAGAGAAGAAAATTAGACCCAGTACCAATTGTTCACTCCAATGCTTCCAGAAACACAGGGAATCCTGGGAAGGATGCAGTGGAGGAAATGTTATTTAAAAATAAACCATTTGTACAGATATCAGACCTGAAAGCACTTATGTTACGGCCAGATTATATTGAGGTAAATTTCTCATATTTTTGTTGATGACAAATTTTTTATAGAAATAAATGCTTTTTTGAAGGAATTTATTTATGTGTTAACTCAGCTGAATTAATACGTAAAATTGTAAAAATATCATTAATTCCAGTGAATTTGTCATGATTGAAAATGACGCTTCAACTTATTTCCATCAGAGGAACTATTTTGAAGCTGGATTAATTTATTATCATAATGTCATTGGTTGATTGAAATGTAAACTTTTCCATTGTGAGGGTACTGCCCAATAATTATATAGCATTTTTACAATGTTTGAATTATTTTGTCTCAAAAAGAACTAAAAATATCATACTTTTTTAACTTGTACAAAGGAAATCTACAATATTATATATTTTATTTGCAATGCCCTTTGTAAAAAATGTTGCTTCAACAGTTATTGTGTCGCCTGCATCTCCGTAACACCTTTAGTGATCACTATCTGGCTTCCTGGGTGACTAAAAATTTCTGTCACATTTTTCTCAGCAACCATGCAGGTAAGCTTCCTAATAATTGTGTTGCCTGTGCTTGCAGTGCAACATATACAGATCACTATCTGTTGTCTCGTGTGACTAAAAATTTCTGTCACATTTTTCTCAGCAACCATGCAGGTAAGCTTCTAGATATGCGGCATAGACGTTTGGTTTGGAAAAGTACTGTAAATTCAGAAATTGATGCGTTCATCTATTACTGTGATTTTGTAACCTCACTCCAAAATGCAAAATTAATTAATGCAATTTCAAGAAAAAATTAAATCAGCACCCCATATATCCTTTCTGCCATTTAGAATTATCATATTCAAGTCATTCATTTCCAATAACTTTCTATAATAACATTTCAGCCACCAAGTCAGATTGGAGCAGTGTTGAGAAGTGAACTATTACAACATTTTATGTCATATTCCTATGATGCAGTTACAGTCACTAGGTTTTCATACTGGCTTCAAGCTGTATTATATGAAGGTAAGAATAAAGTTTAAAGGAAAATTTATTTGACCTTGTTCAGAACTTTTTTAAGTGATTGCTGAGTGCAGGAATATGTATTTAAATTTTTTTTTGTTTTAGATTTCACAGCTGGCATAGATAAATAAAAAAAGATTCATATTGAAGGATTCAAGCACAATGTTCACTTAATTTTTTTTGCCTAATTGTTTGATAATCTTTTTTTTATCCAAGTCATTCTGAATTTTTTTCATCTTATTTATATTGCCTGCATTATTGGTAAAAATTTGTACGTCTTGAAATCAGAATAATATTTCATGTAATTTAATTATTGTATTGCTCCTTATGACTTGTGTTTGGTAATTAGATCATTCCCCGTACATCTCTTTGTTGATATTTTCAGACATTGAACCTATTATTATATATTATATATTATTATATATTTTGTAGAAATATTGGATAGAACAATAACAGTAGACGACAAGGAGAGGATTAATGGTTTACTGATTAAAATAGTTAATTTTTCAAAATTTCTTCAGGTGAGAAATTGGATATTGTCTTCTACAGTACTGTAGGGGAAATGTAATTGATTTGCAGCTGAAATTCAATATCTTTAATGTAATGGTTTTTTTATAATTTTTTACAATTTTTGAAAGGAGATATTCTTGATAAAATACAGGCAAACTTTGGTACCTCAGCCACATACAGGACCAATTAAATGGGTTCAAACTTTATTATCTCTTCCCATAAAATCAGATTATGTAAGATTTCACTCCCTTGTGGATAGGTTTCTCAATTTAAGTTTAAAAGACATATGGATAATACAAGGTGTTTGAGAAGTGTCCTTAAGGATTTTCAAGGAAATTGAGGTGAGGGGTGCACTTAAAAGAGGAATACAGTAGATAGGTTTTATCATAGTATATAAGTGAAAATTCTTGACCAAAAAAAAACCAATCATTTTTAGAGGAATCTGGTTGTCAAAGGGGCAAGTTTTGTGAGAGTTTCACTGTATCACTTATTAAGGATTTCATACAATTCTGGTGGACTGTTATTTATAACTTATCATCATAAAATGTTACTTTATTGTAAAATTATAGGAAGGTATACCAGCAGTTGACCAATTCCTTGCCAGATTTTTACATAGATGGAATGGTGATGATTTTAGTTTACACATCTTCAGACTTATATCCTATCATAGAATATGTTCCTTTCAGAGTAAGTTATAATATTTAGCCTGAAGAGCTCCAGATAAGATTTTATGTATTGGGTAAATTACTCACTATTTTTCTCAACCAAATTAGGTGAGGAATTGTTAATTGTTTTATAGATTTAGCTTCACCCCCTCATCTTGCCACTTATTGGGTTTTTAACTCCCAAGTTCATGAAACTATTGGGTAATTTCCATTGGCATTATCATTTAACGTTAAAGTATACAATACTTGTAAAACATACAAAAAGAAAAGTCACCTTGAAAGAAAATATTATAGAGCTTAAACAGTAACATGTCTTTGGTGCATTTATTATCAGTCTTGATTTGCATAATCAACCCACTTCAAGAAAGTGCTTTTGGGTGAAATCTCAGGTGGTTGTCAATATATAGGGTAATTGTTAATTCAGTAGGGCTTCAAAACCCACCAACAGCTAAATTAATTGGGTTTTGTTAATTTTGATTGAGTAATTACCCCAAAATGCAGCTTATCTGGAGCTCTGGCCTGCAAACCAACCTATTTCTACGATTTTTAGCTGAAGTTGCCATTGGAAACAAACATACACAGCAGAGAACAGGCTTTCAGAATTGAAATAGAATTTGATACAAGAATAAGTAATGACAGAAAATTTGTGTGTTTATACTTATTTAATACCTATTTAAAAGAATGAATATGGAATATATACCAGAAAGACATTTTACAAAGTTAAAAATATTACTTTTACATGCAGTACAGGACTTTGGTTTCCTTTTAAAGAATGATAACATTAAAACATTTACTTCAATTGTTGGGGCCTGGGTGGCCGAGTGGTCTAGGTAGTTGATTTAAACTTAACTGTACAGATCACTGTACCCTATCACCTATACCAAGTGAGTTCCCACCTAGGTTTGTACCATACAAAAACAGGTTGGTTTAACTCGCATCGCACGTGATAAGATTTGTTAGTTACCTGCCCAAGGTCGGTGGTTCTCTCCAGGTACTCGGGCATCCTCCACCAGTAAAACTGACTGCAGCGATGTTGAAAGTGGCGTTAAACCCCAATAAAACAAACAAACAAACTTCAATTGTTTTGAACCAAGAGACATTACCAGTAAATATGTCAGAATTTGTTTATCATTTTGTGGAAATAACAATAACTGCATTTAAGTGTCAACTACAGCTTTTTCAGTTTCATGTGTTACAATGCCAGTTGATTGTACTGGTATATTTTTAATTTCTTTTTTGTTTAACTGTATTCTCCAATTTTTTATATCTTGTAGGACTTCATGACAACATATTAGAGCCATTAAGAAAGTTATTTTTCTGTTCCTCTGTATACTTTAAGGTTAGTTTGTTTAAAACATTAATATAAATATTCTCATTTTATTTTGATTTTTCTGGTTACCAAAAGTATTTTATATGTTGACAGTCATAAATTCTTAGTTTCCAAAACCAAGAGTTATATAGTAATTATTAAATAGTTAGGTAAAATATGTTTGAAACTGCCCATTCAATATTAAATGTCTTGAACTAATGAAAATTAACAACTGGCCCAATATGGACTAAACAGGTTCAATACGGAAAATGTTGAGCCTGTTTTTCCATATTGAGCCTGATTTTTCGTATTGAGCCTGTTTAGTCCATATTGGGCCAGTTGTCAATTTTTATTAGTTCAGGACATTTAATATTGAATAAGCACTTTCAAACATATTTTACCTAACTATTTAATAATTACTATATAACTCTTGGTGATTCAAAGAGGTGATAGCTGGACATCTGTATGTACTTTGACATTCAATATTGAATGGGCAGTTTCAAACATATTTTATCTAACTACTTTATAAACATGGAATGGGTGTTTCAAAATTGGTCCTGTATTTTGCCCATGGACAAGCCGTATAAGATTGTTGTCTTATACTTGGACAAGTCGTATAAGATCGTTGTCTTATACTTGGACAAGTCGTATAAGATTGTTGTCTTATACTTGGACAAGTCGTATAAGACAACAATCTTATACAGCAAAACAGCAAAACAAAATGTCATAATAGATCATACCACATTTGTAAAACCAGTGATAAATTTTATATTTTACAAAACTAGTTAATAAAGGGATCATGGAATGGGTGTTTCGATATTAGTACTGTATTATGTCCTTGGACAAGTCGTATTGGGCCTCGGATAGCTGTATTGGGCCTCGGCGTTGCCTCGGCCTAATACAACTATCCTTGGCCCAATACGATTGTCCTTGGACATTATACTGGACCAATATCAAAACACCCATTCAATAACCCTATATTATTTAATGAAATAAAACGCCATTGATACAATTAATTAAATTTGACTTGTTTACAGATTTGGCTCGCCATGGGCGTCATGAGTTGACGTGGTATGTTTCCATCGGTCTTTCATTGGGTGTAATTGGATTGGTTGCCGCTATTGTGTACGCGAGGGGACACGGGCTAGGGAAGCACTCCGGAAGATTGGCTTGTTCAACACAAGTGCTATCAGGTATGTACTTATTCGAGAATAAAATGTCTAGTAGAACTCATGATAAGGTTAGTACTTTTTGTGGAACACTAGCTAGTACAACCCAACTGTTGCTAGCTTGGTACTTTTTCGGGTACACAAGTCACATCTCAAGTGTTGAAGGTTTAGGAACACAAGCTAGTACAACTCAAGTGTTGTCAGGTTTAGGAACACAAGCTAGTACAACTCAAGT
>JAULBM010073814.1:0-10012 GCA_032357055.1 Geukensia granosissima | reverse complement strand
GAAGTTAAAATTCTACTGTCACTTGGTGGGTGGCTGTCTCATGGACAATCATGCCACATCTCCTATTTTTATATACATGCATCGATTATTAAATTCCGCTCTCTCCTAAGCTAATTTCCCTAGGGATACCGATCTTCAATTCACTATATTATGGTATAGTATGACTTTTAACCGGTTTTACATAAGTATCAAGACGGGTGTCAAGAATGGAGCAGAAGCTATTGTTCGTGTTGATCAAGCTAAAGTTTTTTGTACAGTGGTTTGTATGCTGTGATTTATCGTGTGCTTCTCTTATGTTTTTGTATGTACTCTCTGCTTTCCAATTTAACAGTTTTTCTGTTTCGTTTTCATTGCGAAATTTATTTATATGAACATAAAATAAAATAATTTTTAATCTTTTATAGATGGAAAATATACATAAAATTACAACAGTCGACTTAATTTTTATGACCTATTGTTTCAATAAACATATAAAATAGCAAAAAAAAAAATAAAACATTAAAGACGACTTAATTATATAACTTGTTAACATTTAAATATTTGATGTTGCGAGCACAATATATATATATATATATGTATATATATAATCGTTCCAATCATGATGTTTTGTTTGAAATGGCATTTAAATATAAAATAGAAAAAAACATTATCTTCATTTAATATGGTTCGTGATGTTGTTTCAATAAAATATATTTTATAGCAAAGAAAAAAATCAAATTTATAATAAAGAATTTTACAAAATCTCTAGCCTGAATAATGCGTTGTATAGTATTAAAGGTCTTGTATCCTTATTTGACTCGAGTTAATTTGTACAAACGACAAGATTTGTATGTTCCTATGAAAAAATATGAATAGCACTATTTTAAGAATTTGTTTCGAAAACTCTCCATACTTATTCAACATTGGTAATTTTATATATAAAGGAATTCAATTGAATAGTTACATTTAACATAAAAATACAAAGGAACTTAATTAAAATCCAAAATTACCAAAGTTGAATAAATATGGAGAATTTTCGTATTTCTTAAATTTCTTAATATTTTGAATAAAACATACATAGTTCAAATGAATATCAATTATTACGTTTTGTATAGAAATACCAATGAACTGAGGTGAATGTTATTGATTACATTTTGATACGATAAGTTATAAACTCAACTTAATTTTAGTGATTACCTTTTGAACAAAAACAAGGTAACCCAATTGCATTTCTAACGAAATGAAAAGGAACTCACGAATTGAATATTACACATTTTGTTTTGTAAGTCTGATGAACACTGTTTTACTGAGTAGTTTCATTAAGCATGTGTTTAAAACAGCAAATTATGTTATATTTTCTTTTTTTCAATTAACAAATTTAAATATAAAAAGTGTCATTTTTTCTACTTGTTGCCCATGAAATTAATTTTTAAAGTTTTTCAAATTGAAATAAGCGTTTGTTACGTTCACAGACAAATACTGTGTACTCCTTTTTTCTTAAAAATATTGAAACTCTGCGAGGAGAATAAACTTGTTTTATTACAATGAAAGTACTGATTTTGAATATTTTATTTTGTATTTAGTGGTAGGTTTAGTTAACCCTCGGTTTTCTTTCCAATTTCTGAAAGCATTTAGTGTGTCTTTTATTTTTTAATATCTTTACAATTTTAATTTAAGTCTATATACTGGTCTTCTTTTGATCTGGAACTTGTTTTTTCACGACCTATAGCCGTTGTTAAATAAACTCATTTTGCACGCCCTGAATCTTGAATACAAGGACTGCGTTATATAGATATGTTTTTGGTATTTTTTCCGGCACTATATTTTGGCAAACTATTAAAAAATACAAACTGTGTGAAGTAACAATAATGCTTTTACTTAAATGAAAATTTTTGGTTTGGAACATTTCGTTTAGAAAGTCTTTAATTGAACATCACAGATTTCATTTTACGTAAAAGACAAAGGAATTCAATTCAATATTACCGACTGCATTTTGCACAGAAATACAACTAACTGTACAATTAACATTAAACACTACAAAATCATCCCATTAAGACGGTTTACCAACTGTACAATTAACATTAAACACTACAAAAACATCCCATTAAGACTGTGTACTAACTGTACAATAAACATTAAACCATACAAAAAGATCCCATGAAGACGGTTTACCAACTGTACAATTAACATTGAACACTACAAAAACATCCCATTAAGACGGTTTACCAACTGTACAATTAACATTAAACACTACAAAATCATCATAAGTTTACTTACTCTACATTTAACATCAAACACAGCAAAAGCAAAAAACATCAAATCAAGACGGTTTTATCTTCCGTACAATTACCATCAAACACAATAGAAACCTCAAATTAAGGTGGTTTGATTATTATCAACTGGCCTTCAATAATGGAGACCGCCCCGGTAGTGTAATGGTTAGCGTGCCCGCCGCAAGTGCGGAAGGTCGTGGGTTTGCTCCCCGGCCGGGTCAAACCAAAGACATTAAATTGGTATCTGTTGTTTCTCCGCTAAGCATGCAGCATTTAGGACTCAGAGCAAAGACTGGTCGGCCCAAATTCAGAATAATGTGTCTGGGTAAAGTGGCATGTATTCCTGTGGACTGTTGCTTTCGTGAGCTAGCACGTTAAATATCCGGCTCAGAGTGTCGGTGTAGTACAAAGCCGGGTTCATTCATCATCACTAATCATTAACATGCCCTCGTAAATACTTGCCACTGGACGTTAAACATTACTCAATCAACCAATAATGGACACTTTTCCACACCATACGGTTTACCAACTGTACAATTATCCTCAATACAACAAAACATCGAATAAAAAATGTATACCAACGCTGTATATAACAAGTCAAATCAAAATAGTTTAATTTTCACAAAGAATGATATTGAACAGATATTCCTAAAGTAAAACTACAACAAGAAAAATATCAGGATTATACAATAAAACAAAATCAAAGCAAGGAAAAACGGTAGCTAAATGACTGTCCTACATAAATATTATATTGCCATCAGTGGAAGAATTTACAATTCTACATATTTAAAAATTTATATCTCAGTAGAATGTCAAATTTTCACAAATTAAAAAATATAAAAAAGAAAACTATAAAACTATGAACAGACCGAGTAATTGTAAGCAATCAAAAAATATTATTTCCTTCCACAACATATTCTATTCTATGGTCATCCTCATTGTAGATTTTCTGATACTGATACAAGTTGGTCCACATGACTGTTAGGGTTAAACTGTCTGATATTTCAATATATTACGGTCAAATGGCACATATGAATTGCTTTAAATAGTAAAATACTAAGAAATTATTTAATTTGATGCAAAATTGAACACAATTTTGTCGATTTACCTTATCGCATAAAAACATCTATACCAAACTTTGCACATTTAAAGATCTATCAATTACATATATTTCGTTAAAATATCTTCCTAAAGATTTTGTGCGATTTAACAAAAAACTTCCGAAAATTAAGTATTTTTACAGAAATATTACATTCTTGTAAAATAGTCAAGTATGCCCTTATGTTTTGTCGAAATGATGAAAATCAGTTACGAATTTTAAAAGACGGTTATTAAACAGCATTTCCACAACCTCTTATCGTTTTTTCGCAAAATCTGAAATTTGGATCAAATATTGGTCTTAACGTATCTACTCCTTTAGGCATTTACATCCGTTGTTTTTTTTCTACTTGTCAGCAATCTGTTTGATAAAAGACAGATATGGAAAGCACTATTTTTAAAGAATTTGTTTGATAACCCACGAAAAACTAGCAAACGAAAGTCAGTCGCTAGACTTTTACAAATCTTCCTAATTTTTGGTCCCTTAACCTGTCTGATGAAGGTAAATCCAGAAAAGACTGGATATATATATTTCATCTTCTTTCTTTTAAAAATATTTTATTAGTAATTATTGTTAGAGGCATATGATCATTACTTGACTGGGAATATTTTTTCTTATTTTGCAGGGTACGAAGATACAAAATAAAGTTAGCGATGGACTTTTTTCATCTCAGATACTTTTTGCGATGAAAGACAAGGAGATGGTGATACAAATCTGATTCCCAGAGATGGATAACTCTGTTATCAAAATAAAGGGAAAGAAAATCAAACTCTCAATAAATAGTTTACAATTCGATAGACATAGCAACCCTTGTTTTAATAGTTTAGAAGAAGCCTATCGTCATGGTTATTAAATCAAGATCTTAAACAACGGATAAAAGGAATTCGAAGATACCAAAGGGGCAGACAGAAATTGTTAAGTCGAGGACAGACAAGACCATGGCCAACAAAATAGATAAGAGACGAAATGAATACGTTATACAAAGCTGGGATGTTCCTACTTCTGAAAACTATTTCAAAGGTCAGATCGGCACGTCATAAAGTTTTATTTGTAGTCTTTCTGGAAGGAAAGTCTTTATATAATTCTTAAATGAATTTCATGTTTAATATATATTAGCCCATTGGTAACCAGCTCACAGGACGCACGACGGGCTTCATATTGTTTACACACTTGAAACTATTTATAATAACATTCAAGCACTTGCAGAGTTTGAACTGTGGACATTGTTTGATTCTCTAATAGCTTTGCGAGCACGACTTGTAGTCAGGTTAGCAACAGCAATGAAAAATCCCTGGGATCCACAAAGTAGAATAAATATAAATTCGACCCATACAGATTCAGATATTGACGCAAACACGCTTGACACCCATAAGATACCAGAAATAACAACAAGTCGAATGTACAGCTTTGCATCTTGATATGGGTCCATTTTGCGAATGTGTCCAATTTCAATACGAAGTCTACAAATCTGAGAAATACCTGTAACTAACGAAATAAGATTTATAGTGATAGAAAGAAAAACAGGACCGGCAAAGAATATAAGATTTGCAGGGTATCTATGAGGAAAACAAACTCTTTCACCATAATCTGGGCGCAAAAATGTTGGTCCAAAAAGTTCAATGATAACAGCCGGTATAACAAAAATGCACGGACAAAGAAAAGAAATCAACGATAAAAGAAGCCGCATACAAATTCCTTTGTTGCTCTCGATATGTCTGTATTTTAACTTATGAAGTGAAACGGTGATATTCAGAACAGAGGTTGTCATGAAGGAAAAAACCAGCAACCAGATGTAATGAAGAGCAATACCAATTGCAAAGCACAAAGTATATATTCCAGACCACCCAATGCCAACCATGAATAATACATTTGATGTTATTATTGAAAACGACAAGTTTTCAAGATTATGAGATGGTGTATTTGATACAAGACCAAACTTCCTGTTTACTACTATTAACACAAGCAAAGACACAGTGGAGACTAAGAACGTAATGTATGTCACGATGGTGGATATTGTGATTCCATTGACAGACTTTGTGATGTGTTGCAAACAAGCTACACGTTCAACATAATATATGTCATTTGCTAAGACCAGTTCAACTGTCACATCGTTACAAATTTCATCGATTGTGACATGAGAGAGTTCAATCCTCAGGTTTCCGAAGTTGCTTGCAATAAGATTTGCAATGGACATTCCAAATCGTCTCAATGGATATTTTAAAGCAAATTGTACTGATGAGTTGTCTCCCTTAAACGGTAAGTTCTGGCTGGCAAAAACTTCTGATGTAGTGTTCACTTCTTTGTCATGTATCACAAATCGTGTTTTGCGCTGAGATATAAAATTCTCTAACCGTTTAAGCTCATGTACGAAACATCGTTTGGTTATTGTAACTGGTATAATTGCACCGGCTATAAACATTACCTCTTCTGTCAGCTGTGGTGAATCTCCTATCATTTCCACTAAGGTCAGATTGCTTACTTCGAAGCTCCATGCAACTAAATAACTAAAACGAATAAACTGGTAAATAGTCATATTTATATCTGATACCATGTACAACTGAAGAACGGTAGTATGATTTTCGTAGGTTTCCAAAGAGGTACACATTCGTTTCTCCTCTATCTAAAAATATATTAAAATGTTAATTTAAGATAAGACTAGTATGACAATATGTAAATTATAACCATTTAATTGGATAAAGTTAAGCAATAATATACAACAGGCAAGTCGCCCGCTGATGGACAGTGTAAAAATATTGTGGACAATTACCTGTGTAATGGGTAAAGTTCGCCTTTGAACAATCCGGAGAAAGATATTACAGAGAATTATCATTTCATTATACATATTGTTTACATTTTTTATAGCGTGATATTGTGACCTTACATACTATAATAAAAAATTTTTTACTTTTTTTGGCTGTATACTGGACACCGGAGTGGTCTCCACGGCTCAAACCACAGAGCTGACCTAGTGCGATTCCCAGGTGGTGGATAGGGGAAGTCCTTTTTGGGGGGCTGTAAACGTCATAATACGGAAAGCCTGGCCGTGGACTATACTGTGTGACGTGTGTGTAGAACGTAACACTGCATGCACGTAGGCTTATAAAAGATCCTTTGCGTACATGTCGAAAAAGAGAAGGCCAAAGCAGCTACAGAATGCATAATTTTTCCTCACAACCAATCATTCCCATTTTCCAGTGGCAGTCAAAAGCCGTTGCCTTGTTATGCACCACCCCACGCCCACTGTCGATAATTGTTGACCTTGTTCCCGTCTTGAATATGCATGAAATATTTGCCACCGGACGATAAGTAGCCAACAGACAATCAATCAATACTACAGAATAGCATAGTCTCAGTGAAAACTAATGACAGAAATGCATGAAAAAATAATCTGGCCCGCAAAGAGAGCGAAAAAAATTTTACTATACAGCCACCCCCTCCCAGAGAATTAAATTGTCCGTTCCTAATAAAGTGAAGCAAAATTTGTCCTCAATACTACCTTACTTTTATTGGCGGGTTGGGGCATAAAACTAAAATGGGTCAGGAATAAGTGAAATAAAATTTTATTTTTTCCATATTTCTACCATGACTATGCGTAATACGTTTAGAACCAGTCGACAGAACGGCATGTCGAGTGTAGTTTTTCCCCATTTTGATCCCAAATCAAGACTATGATAATTTTTTGTCTTGGTAAACTCCAGCTGTAACAGTACATTGATGGTATTAATAAAACAACGAATAAATAAGACCGACACCAAATTTCGACTCTCTGCATTTAGAAATAAAGATGAAGTGATGAATAGAGTAATGCAATAATTTCTAAATTGAAATTAACTGATGATATAAAAATAGGAGATGTGGCATGATTGTCTATTAGACAGCCACCCACCAAATCACAGCAGAATTGAAACTTCTACAGGTCCCATTACGGCCTTCAACAATGAACCAGAGTCCATACCATAACGGAAGCTGTAAAAGGCCGCGAAATACAAATTGTGAAACTATACTTAAAACACGACAATCGACCTAATCTAAAGCAAAAATAGTGAACATATAACAATAAATGACTAATAAAACAACGACAACCACTGGGCTACAGTTTAAGTTTATTAGATTTTGGCTGACAAGTGGTTTAATCTTTGCAGATTCTTTAGCTGAAACTTTTCCATTACAAAGCATGATTTTAAAATATATACTTACAATAATTAAAGGACCTAGCAATATAATTAGTAACACAAAGAGAATCCAGTTATACCACTTCCAATCGGATGTGTCAGGCATACATCTGAAAAACCATAAGAACTAGTTAACAATATACTTGATGTTAAAGTTTTACGATTCTTTTTAAAGGAGTATGGGCCCCAATTAGTGTTCAGTGTTAAAGCTATGCAAAATTCACTGATATTCCCCAGGTTTTATAATTCCGAATTCGCTGAAATTAAAACATAAGATTTGTAATATAATTATGCAAGCATTTCTATCACTTATCTTTATCCTATAAATCTTACCCGATAGTAGTTGAACAAAATCAATGCACATGTTTGTGAACATTGGAAAATTATTCAGGCAGACCCGACTGAAAGTACAGGTAAGCTCGACTGAACCTCAGATACCAAATGACTTTTGCCAATTTTTAGATAATATTGAAAAATAATGATATTGCATGCATTGCTGAATAAGTTTGTATTTTGAGAGAATTCATACAGTAATCAAAGCTGATGATACGCTATAAAATTTCCATAGGTTTAACGCTAATTGGGGTACATAATCCGTAAATGATGTAATGCACATGTTGCGTATTGGAGACATTAAAATGTTACGACCTGCAAAAAATGTACGATATGATGTCATTAAGATAAAAATTTTCGGTGCTTTAAACTCAAAATTTAAATATTTGAAAACAGCCGTCTTCTTTCATGTTGGAAAATACTTTTTATCCCATATTAAAAGTGATGATTTATGTTCTTCATGTCTAATATGGGACAGAATTATGTCTATATATCGTAAATCCATGACCAGTAGGGCTGAAACGGATTTACGTTGCAAATAGTTGTATAGGCCCTCACACCATTATATTGCCAACGTTTATTGTAGTTCTTTGTACTGCCACTGTATAGTTAATGTGAGCAGTTTCTACTGATAAAAAAAATTATTTCTTTAATGTATGTAAAATAGAATTATTGTGTTTATGTTGTTCTTATTCACAAAAGATCATTACCAAAATATCAACAAGAATTACATGGGTTTTTGTATGCGGCCTAAATCTCCTGAACCACACTTTCCTAGCTTTGCCTTAAGCTAATTCAAATGAAAAAAATTAAGCTGATTTTCTGTCATATTGCATTTGCGCACTAGTCAGAAAACCTTTATAAATGGAAAGTTATTTGATTAACGTCCGAGTGACTGCATTCCAATCACGAGAAAAACAGATAGAATTTACAAATCTAGAGGTCTCCACAAGTCCTTCGCACCGATTTACCAGTCACATTCACTGTCCTTAAATTGATAAATAGTATAACTATACTATTTAAAGGAAAGAGTATGAAATATACGCCTGAAAGACATTATCAAAATCTTTTCTGGATTGTACTAGGCATAATTTTTCGTTTAACTGCTTACTTTAGTTCACTGGATTTTCTTAGGGCACGAAACAAGTTATAAAAAAATAGTTATAGATGCATTTCTTTCTTTTATCAAACAGATTGTTGACAAAATAGAAAAAAAAACAATGATTGAAATGCCTGAATCAGGACGCTTATTTTGTATCTAGCTTTACAAAAATAAATCATATGTTTTTAAATTCCATTATCTTATTCGTTTAAGTTGGAACTAGTTTTATTGACAGACGAATAACTTACATCATAATGGATGCTATTTTTAACCACCGTATTCTTAAATGGTTCTAATGCTTATATTAATTTAAAAAGTCAAGCGTTTCAATTGTGTCTTGGCAATACAATTTTAAGCTGCAACTGATAGATATATATTCAAATATTATCATGCCATAGAAACAAAATTTTTAGGAGTAACTTAATGCAACAATTATGTTTCCGTTGGACAGGAAGTGGACATCGTACCAACATAATATTGTCACAATATCATATATTTTTTCTGTATTTAGTTGTCATGATTTTCTACATGCATGTACATGTATGTGTGGTACTAGGCCCTTCCCAATAAGCCAATCAATCGTAAAAAATCAGCAAATTTTGCGTAAATATTCCAATTATCGCCTGTTCTACCTAATTGTGAAATATTATAGAGTATACTTAATAATAAATGCAAGTCAGTAGTACCCTCTTTCTTCCTTAACCGTTACAACGTCTGTTCTATTTTCAACAACGACTACTTGCTGCTGCTGTTGTTGGTGGTGTGGTGGCGGTGCTCCGTAACTGAATGGTGGTGGTCCTTGTGATGGTGGTGGATATGCAGCATGTGGCGGTGGAGGGTAAGCACCTCCTGCTGGCGGTGGGTATCCTCCTCCTGCAGGTGGAGGGTACTGTATGAATAAAATAAGATTGTAATGCGCAAAAATCATGGCAAAGAAAGTTTATAAATATAAAGATTTGGTATCAAAATTTGGATGTACTTGTAATCATCTGATAAAACATGGGATATTCTTTCATAAATATAAAGATTTGGTATCAAAATTTTGATGTACTTG
>JAULBM010073803.1:0-10012 GCA_032357055.1 Geukensia granosissima | reverse complement strand
GTTTACTACTGTAGTTTAATACAACTTTTCCTTTTTTGGGCGGAGAAAGGGGGCGTACGCCCCCTACGCCCCCCCTTAAATCCACCCCTGATTTGCCTTCTAGGATAAGGAGTGATTCATTTTCCTTTAGATGGCCTTTGAATTATGGTTTCACGCCAAACTCTGGTTTTCCTGTGGTTTTCCCTCATATGATGTTTTTTCCTGCCACCGGCCCCACCAGTGTGACACCTTCAGTATCTAGTGATTCTGCCTCTAATCAGGACATAAATATAAAAATAGGAGGTGTGGCATGATAGTCCATGAGACAGCCATCCATCAAACGATAGTCTAATTTAAACTTGTAGAGGTCCCATTACGACCTTTAATAATGAGTCCATACCATAACAGAAGCTTTAAAAGGCCCCGAAATCCAAAATGTGAAACTATTCATAAAACTCGACAATAGACCTAATCTATTGAAAAAATTGACCAAATAACAATAAATGACTAATTAATCAACGAAAACCCTCGCACTACAGGTTCATGGCTTGGGACAGGCATATAGGTATGTGGCGGGGTTAAACTGGTTAGTGAGCCCTCAACACTCCCCCTAAACTGGGACAGTGGTGTGACAAAACCGGAATAAAAACATAGTTAATCGGCTAAATGGATTTAACACTTGAGATCGATACTGAAAACCGACAACTAAATACCAGTAACACTAATTCATGATACAACTAAAGTATCGACCTTGAAAGAGTACTCGCAGTTGCTGTCTGCTATCTTAAACCCAAAAGTAACCGTTTTCCTGTATTACGGTGTCAATATAAACACGTCCAATTGGATTTAGTGTTAAAATATCATTAGAAGTAGAAGAAAACATGGGTTGAGCAAATATATAGACAGGAAGCAGACAATTTTATAACAAATATAAACTGTTTAGTACAAATAAAAACAATAATTAAAGATTTAATAATAATGCTGTGACGATATTGTTTACGGATAAGTTTTTATGATGAATTTTAAGTGGATTCTGATATATTTCCGAGCATTATTTATCAAATTTCTCTAAAAAGTAGGATGTCATATTCAATGTTTCACAAGATGATTGCAAGTTCATCCAAATTGACACCAAATCTATGAAAGAATTTGAAAAACGTTTAAATCAATTTGTAGTAACGAAATCTTGGACTTAATAATTTTTCAGTTATATAGAGATTGGTTTCATAAAAAATCTGAAGCGAACATTGTACGAAGTCCAGTTTAGAATATCTATGTGAGAGATCTAATTATCTAAAGAAACAAGAAAAAATTGGAACAAACTAAAATATCAAACGAAATGGACCAAAGGAAAGTCCCCGTCAAATAAGGAAAAAATTAACAATTGGGAATGAGAAATCGTCCTTCTTGTCGTAAATCAGTCGAAATTTTACATTGAGAAATATACACATCTAAGTCCAGAAATGGGAACTTGAGGTCATTAACTTTTGGAAAAATCTCGGTGGTGTATTTGTAGAAAAATTGAATTATAAACGGAAAAGATATCATCAAGGTAGCGCTAGGTATTGTTAAATTTGCCTTTCAAAGCCATAAAGGCATTATAAACTTCGATTCCTAAGTTTCAGGCTTTAGTCAATGCCACTGAGTTTTTGACGATGGTAATCGTCCTTCTCGTTTAGAGAACAAAGACGTTGTTGATACTCCAGTTCCTGGGAACGAAGCTTCAGACCAAGAGGATGGTGTATCTTTGGCTCCTAATATCCAGAGAGGGATTTTTTTCTCCAATAACGAGCAAAATTCCCCTTCACCCGTGGTATGTAGGAGAACCCAGTCTGCAAAGGAGTTGACCGATACTCCACCTTCAGCTTACAGCGGTTGCTTTGTTCATGATGGCATTGAACAGCCATGTGCTGCAGGTTCGTCTGAATCTCTAAAAAGTCGGGTTTATTCTATTAGACGTGAACTTTCGGATATCCCCATGGTTTCTCCTCCTCGCAAGTCTACTACTCCTTCAGACTTTAGGCCTTGTTCTGGAATGGTCAAAGACGATCAAAATGATTTCCAGTTTGCTTTCTAGCTTTATCCACACAGCACAGCATTTCTAAGTAGCAGCTGGTTATCTCTTTAAAGAAAAGGTAGATGATTTTGATGAGTTTAAGTCCCTCTTGTTCGAAGTTGTTAACAGTATAGGTGTACCTCATTTTTTCTGACTTTGGATACTCCAGCTAATTTTACTCTTGCTACAGGACAAGATACTCTTGACAAATCTCATCTTTCTGAGTCCAGTGTAGAATACCCATGTTAGAGATCAGAAGTGTATAGTCCAAAGATACAAGAGAACACATCCTGAACAAACTAACAGATAAAAAGAAAACAAAAGGAACAAAGACTTGGAATCCACGAACTCTTGTACAAAACAGGAGTGGGATCAGGTGCTCCAGAAGATCTGAAGCTCTCAAAGATCATCTTTTTTCTCTCCCTTGGCCTGCGTAAAGTTGTTTGATCTTCCTTTGGAAAACACACCAAGAGGAAATCAGTAAGGCACCACCTTTAGTTAAGGTAGATGTTAAAGTTTCTTATGGGAAAAGGAAGGTAAGTACATCCCAATCTCAATCTCTTTCTAGCATTTCCGATTCTGGAAAAGGTTTTGGTCGTTCTTGTCAAGGGCAGGGTCAGCGAAAGCGTCCTTCTGACTCCAAGTCTTTTTCCAATTCATCATTTGGCAAAAAAAGCCAAAGTTATTAAGGGGACAAGCAGTCTCATTGAGGTGTTTACCCCTACGGTAATACTGCCTCCACAGGAAGAGGAGTCTTTTGCAACTCCTTTTCCTCATTCGCCAGTCGGCTTGCAAACTTCCTCGACTGATTCCCTTTTGTAGAATCAGTCTATCCCTCTTCTGGAGGAACTTGTCCATTTAGTGATAAAACTGCCTTTATAGTAGGTTTTCTTATTTCTTGGAAGAAGTAAGAAATCATTCCCAGTCAGGCTTTCTTTTCCCAATGGGAACACTACAGGACAGATCTCGGCCTACTGTCTACGCAGTTCACTTCAGAAATCGGCTTTCTTCAATTTAATTCTATTTCTAAATGTTTTAGATTGACCCATGCTAAATAAAAATTTCAGGCTTACTTAGTCGTTGATAAATTATCAATAGTTATACAAATTTATTCAATGGTTTCTTGTTATCTGGGTAAGTTGCATTGTCTTTGGGATATTGCACGGCGGGTTTTCTTAAATTAGCTATTAATAGCTCCTTTCAGACCACAAGTTCAAATTTTTTGTTGTTTTTTTAACTCACAGTTTAACACTATATATATTTAAATACAATCCTTATTTATTAAATTTGATTATTAATGCACCAAAAATTTACTATAGAAATTTCCCCATTCAAACCACTATTTCACCAATAGTAAAAAATTTTCTTGGGGAAGAAGGAAATAGTTGCACTAAAAATGACGACATACCTAGATACATTTTCTGTAAAAAGTATGCCATCTACATCCCGTTTTAAAATCTTCAAAATTGTAAAAAGGCGATTTCCAAAGTGAGCTGCGCTGACAGTAGTTTGTCCTTCAGAAGAGAGGATTCTGAATTATTTTCATTTGGTAAACGTACTCTCCCAATCTCAGATAGTACTTAATGGGATTGGGCTCAGTTCTGAAGGGTCTAACAGTGGTAGGAGTTTGGTCTCGTGCTCACTTAGAGGTTTGGTGATGAGAGAGATGTTACTGGCTCTAATTCATGTCAAGACGAAGGTTTAGGGCCAACCTCCGTTGATAGCCAGAGACAACAGTAGTCATATACCTTACAACAGTAGTCATATACCTTAAAATCAGGGTGGAACTCATTTTCATTAACTTTATCTTCTTTGCAGGGAGATTCTAATGTTTTGCAACAGTCAAAAGATTCTGTTATCGGTCAGACATGCGACGGACAATCAGAATCTGGTGGCCGATGGTCTATCACGTTCTCTGGTCCCTGTGAACACAGAAACGGAATTTCATCCGGCAATTATTCACGAGATCACCTAAAGGTGGGATAGTCTTCTGATAGATCTATTGGCAAACGATCTGAATAACAAACTTATCTTTATCCAATTCCAGATCCCAAATCTTGGACAGTGGCTGCAATGGCACTGTCTTGGAAAGGAAAGCTCAGTTACATTTCCACGATTTCATCTTCTTCCCACAATTCTAAGCAAAATTCACATGGATGTTTGCAAGACCATTCTTATTGCTCCAGCATGACCGAGACAGTCTTTGTTCCCAGATCTTCTGAGTCTGTCCTGCGCAAAACCACTTGAACTTTTTTTAAGGAACAACCTTCTTTCTCAGTTCAAGTTAAGAAATCTTCATCAGGGTCTGGAGAAACTCCATCTTCACGCTTGGCTACTTAGACAGGGAAGTTTTTCTGATAATGCAAACCAAATGCATCTCAGGAGCAGTTAGAAGCTCAACATGTGCCGTTTATGACTCTGAACGGTCGATTTTCTGTTCTTGTTGTATATCAAGGCAAACTGATCGAGTCAGAGTCTCTGTCCAACAACTAGCAGACTTTTTTATGTGTTTGTTAAACTCCTTCTAATATTAAGAGTTATAGGTCTGCCATCAGCAGGAATATTTTCCTTTCAGGAGGTTTAGACTTGTTAATAACGATTTTTTGTCTTTGTTGATAAAGAATTTCTGCCTTGATTGTCCCAGGCAAAGACGCCTAGTACCACCTTGGGATCTTTGGCCAGTTTTGAAAGCCTAACAATTTCCCCCTGATCAATTCGGACTCCTTAAAGCATTTATCATATAAATGTTGTTTTCTTATAGCTTTGACATTTCTAATCAGAAATTCTTCCCTGTACCGGCATTGGATCTGTACTTGTTATTGAATATTCGTTCACTAGGTTCTACTAGGCTTTTTGTAACTGTAAGGGAGTTAAAGATCTTCTGCTAAATCCATCTCAACCTGGATATGCAAGACAGTAATGTTGGCTGATAAATCTTCCACGACGGAAGTTTTGTCTAGATCTCAAGTTCAAGCCCACGAAGTCAGCGCTATAGCTTCTTCGTGGAACATTTTTAACTCTGCTTCTCTGGCAGAAGTTTTATAAGCTTGTTTTTTAAGGGGTCTGACGGTATTTTTTTAACCATTTTTGAGTTCCATGCAATAACACTGTGACAACTTGTATTCATTTGGACCTATGATTTTAGCGCAACAGATTATTTTCCCTCCGATTCATCGCTTCGTTAAATTCTGTTTATCTAAATTTATGATGTTTTATGTATTTATAGTAATAAAAACTAAAGTTTTAGACCTAAAATTAGGTTTTATAATATAAATACTTAGCATAATAATGCATAGGCCCTTCATCCGGCACCCTTTTGCTGCTTTGGAAGGGGGGGGGAATGATGAATGTTTTGACACCGGCGATTGCGTTAGGTGTCCTCAAGCTGTCACTTATTTTCTTTGTGTTTCCGGGTCATCCAGGTAATATCTAAATTTATGATGGTAAGTATTTATATTACAAAACCTAATTTTAATTATAATTTTTTTTTAAATAGACCTAAAAATAAGAAAAATACTGGTCTTATTACACGTTCTAGAATCTTTTTGTTAATAAAAAGAAACATTCAATATTAAGACAGGCATGAAGAATAACAACAAACAATTATTATTTTTTACAAAAACTAATGCGTTTCTATACGCAATATAAATTTAACCATCCGAGTTCGACGCACATTTTTTCAACAAGTTAAATATTTCTAGTAATATCTCAAAAGATGTGAGATATTACTGCTCGGGCGTTTCCACGAAATTTTAGCCGAGTTTACTAACTTTCGAAAAAACTATTCCGTGTTCTAAAAAAATAACTCCGGATTTAATAATATGACGTATGTAGTTTACCTCTTATTGTTCCTTGTTTCGCTGCTAATCTAATACTGTTTCTAAGTCCTGTTTTCACAATTTCCTCTAGCTTTCGTAGCGAATCCAACATCATATCTTCAGTGGTATATATTAAATGTATATGTGACAATTACGATGCTGATCTGAAAAACTATTAAGCATCTTCCTCTTCAATATTTCTTTTCTGTCGTCGAACGTGGTTTGACTTTTTAAAAGTTCATCCAGTTGAAAGCGGCTTGTTGGATCATATGGCAAACCCAGTAATAAAACCCGCTTTTAAGGACACTTGTTTAACTTTGGTATCAAATACTATAAATGGTCATCATGAATAGTCCTATACTTTAAAGGAAATTACAAAAGAATTAAGACAGACTGACATATGATTATCAATTATTTACATTTAAGCCATGATGCATAGCCATGTGTGCTCCCAATACCTAGCTCATTAAATAAACAATCGATGTTTATTTACAAACAAAATGATATTATTTGGACGGGCCTTATCTGCTGGCACGACAACATTTTTTTCAAGATAGACAGAGTTTCGGCAGCATGTGGATTTTTTAAAATATGTATCGCTTTCGTACCCATGTAAGATTTAAGTTGGCTCATTCTAATTTGAATAACTTGTGTGACCTTACAGCTTTCATCCATTCTGAAAGGGTATCTACATCCTTCTTCTCTCGTTTGTCCATTTTCTGGCATAGTCCTCCACAGAATTCATCAACATTTTAAGTTGTATTTCCAGTTGATGGACTGTGGCTAACGATATAAGGTCCTTTAGAAAGGATGTGTGAGAAATTCGTTCTCGACAATTTTCAAATCTCCTGTGATGTCGTATCAGAAGGATCATATTTGAAAAAGGAATTGGTGTAAGAGCAGTCAGGAGGTTTAGCCTTTAGGTCATCAGTACTAAAATCTTGCAATTAAATACATTGCATGTAATGCGCGCACCAAGGGAACCGTAGGGGCGGGTTACGGTTTTTCATGAAAAAATATTCTGATGCCCAAATTTATTAGAAAAAAATCTGGACATACAGGTAAATTCGGAAGCCAGTTTTCCCCATATACATCTAACGTAAAAAGAAAAGCGACTAATCGCTGCCAAAACTGCTGTCCGTACCAAAATTCTTACGTCTAAGATTTCTTCAATTTCTTTACATCGGATGGGAATATAAGTGCAAAAAGTACACAGAATTTTAAAATGAATGAAAAACAAAGAGTTCCTTCCAATTTATATCAATTTATTCAGCAATTTACAATTTAGGTTGTAAAATTCATGATATTTGGGCTGCCGTTTTGGTGACACAGAAAATGGCATCGGAATGGTCAAATATTAGGAAGGGGGTTATGGATATTCTTGACATGCTATTTTAAGAATTGTTATTTCTGGAGATGAAGCATACACACCCTGCATTCGAGTATTTTGAACGCGGAACTATACACCCAATGCGAAGCGGACGTATGATGTAAACAAGAAGGGTGTTTTTTTCATTTTTGTGTAATTATAATTCAGCCACATAAGAGCGTAATAGAAACATTATATCCAGTTGCGTAGCTACGCAGAGGCACAGAAGCCCGTGCTTCCACATCATTTTGACAAAAAAGTTACCTTATAACATTATAGACTTTAGTCTAGTTGAATGAAGATAAGGGTCTAGTAAATATATTTATTTTCCTTACTTGAAGATACTTTAATCGTATTTAATTTATTTATTTTTAATTCATGTAATGAGAGTTTGATTATATAATTAAATGACGAACACTTAAAGATCTTCTCCTCTGAACCAACTGGGCCAATTATTGAACCAATCTTGGCAACAGTTAAAGGTATTTAGTTAGTCCAATTTTCGATGATCGATCTGTATTCCAAGATGACCGTCGCAGCCAAAACTAAAAAGGATCCTTTGGAAAAATTGTTTACAATCATTTGTCTGAAACCTCTGCTAGCCAGATGTCCGGTGTCAGTCTCCTGTGAGCCTCTGGTATAATATAACAATCCCAATGTTGCTTTATCATACATGTATATTGTAAATTTATTTTATAATGAAGGCCTATATGATACAATTCAAGGATTTACCTCTTATCAGCTGAATCCAACCTAAAATATCTGTATTTAAAGAAAATTTAATCCAAACATTATTTTCTAATATGGAATATTGAACATGTTGTCGCAAAAAAAGGTTTCTATAAGTCAGTTTTATTACTTAAAACCGCAGAGCTTATGGGGGGCTTTGGCCCCCCCCCCCCTTGACCCCCAGGGCCAGCCCTGGACCCACTGTGGGCCTTTAGCGGCCCCCTTGACCCCATGTCATCTTTATGTGCTTCCACTTCATTATAAATCTAGCTAACCCACTGCAATAGGTCCAACAATGTCAAGCTGTATAGGTCATCTTGAAAATCTAGTTGTGCCAACATTCATACAATGAATCATTTTAATCAGATTGGCAGTCTCAAGTGAGGAGAATTCGAGCAAATTTCTGAAAGGGGTCCAAGGTTAAATTAACTCCAGATAGAGAGGCCATTTTGAATTTCAAATAAGCACAAGAGGACATAAAAGAATTATTCACAATACAAATAATTCAGACTAAACTAGGGGGAAATGTTTTAGAATACTAAAACATATGTTTCCCCTTCAAATTATAACTCCTATCACAAGACATTTAGTAACAATTCAATATGTTGCATGCAAAACCAGTTATACTGTGCTATAATCATGAAAAGAAATGCATTAGAGGTCCCAGGTCACTAGATTATCGTTGTATATTATCCTACTTTTTACATATCAAACAGCAAAAATTTCAGATATTTAACCTTGAGGTCAAAGATTACCAAACATTAAACACAACATCTTGTCTTCATATGTTCTAGCAAACATACCAAATATCAAAGGCCTAGGTATAGAAGCAAAAAAGTTCTAGCCCTTAGTATGTGACACATCATCTTAATATGTTCTAGCTACATACCAAATATCAAAGGCCTAGGTATAGAAGCAAAAAAAGTTCTAGCCTTTGGTACGTGACACATCATCTTAATATGTTCTAGCACCAAATATCACAGGCTTAGATATAGAAGCAAAAAAGTTCTAGCCCGGACTAGAAATTGGCTTAATAAATCTATTATTTGACCTCAAGGTCAAAGGTCAACAACCTTGGTATGCAACACATTGTCTTAATATGTTTGAGCAACATAACAAATATCAAAGGCCTCAGGTAAAAGTTAAAAAATTATGGCCTGGACATGGTTTGCTGAGAAGAAGAAGAAGAATTTTGACAAAAACAATATGTCTCCCTTCGTTCAAAGGGGAGACATAATTAAAAATTGACCCTTCATTATTTTTTTATATATTTATTTTCCACACTGAAAATCCTTGTCTTGACAGAATAGGACACAATGTGATTGGTCTTTATAAGCCTGTGACAAAGGTTAAACAAAATGACCCTAAATGGACATGTGTTAGACCCTACTAGAAAAATAAATAAATAGAAAAGAATGTAGGGTCAAATTTAAATTAGACTGACAAATAATTTATAACTGACTTGGCAGGTTCAGATAAAAAGAATTTTGAACCAAATTCCCATAGGGTTCAATGTTAAACTAAATCCAGCTGTGGCACTCATCTAAAATACCTAATCGGCACAGAAAACAACTTCTGTGGAACACCACCCAAGGATAATTTCATTACAATAGATTCAAAATATTCAGCCAAAAATTATCTTGTGGTATAATCAATGCAAAACATTTACTTATCTGAAATGTTAATTTCAGCACCTTGTAGAAACATTTTTCCCTAAACATCTAAAATACAAATTTAACTCTTACATCTCTGTTGTCTTGCATAATAATAACCACTTCATCTAGGATATTTGAATTGATGTTTTAATATCTTTTAACTTTCATTGTTTACTGTTTTTGAAATATGTCAACAGAGGTGCTTCGCAAGTGCAGCATGATACGACCGCAGCACGTTGAAATGTGAAAGGTGAACAAAAGACCATTTGGGTAAGTGTGGACACTGAATTTTGTTGGACACAGTATGGAGCTGGACACAGTAAAGTGCCGGACACAGTAAAATGCTGGACACAGTAATATGACTGGATAAAAGATCATTTTGACTCATATTATCCTCAAAACTGGT
>JAULBM010073792.1:0-10012 GCA_032357055.1 Geukensia granosissima | reverse complement strand
TCTGTTCGTGGTTCAGACGTGGCATAGCTTCGGTGTCAAACACTGATACTGATTATCGACAAACATTTCAGAGTTTTAAACCCCTAATGAAGCGTGAAAATCGTGGGCATTTAAATTTAATAATTTGCCTGTGCAAAGTGTGTCCCACAAGGGGCGGAAGACTCGAACACTCTTGAGTATCGCGGTCAAATCGGTGAAGCGGAACGTCCCTTTAAATGTTTTAAACATTTAATTTATGCATTGACTAACACTTATATCATACATAATAATGTTTTATGAAATAACATTCATGTAAGAATAATATTTAAAAATGCGACGTTTCTTTTGAGGTTCAGTATATTTCTGTCGGGCAAGTTATGACAGATTTTGTTAGATTTATTTGCCCGTTTATATCTGTAATTTGTTGACCTTACCCCGCATTTGTGTTCTTCAATGCACAGATGTTGTGCCGTCCACATCTAGCAAAGAATTCCGCTCGGACCGGTGCAGGGGTCGTCTTAAACTATCAGTGAGGTGTGATATTTTACTCCATGTTGAAGGCTTCACTGTGACTTTGAGATGAAGAGCAGCAATTGAAGCGCTGTTCCTTTGCTTGAAATTGACTTGTACATATGAGATTTTTGTCATGAATATTTACACCATATCCCCTTTTTCTAGTGTCGTAATTTACACCAATTTCCTTCCTCAACGTCATAGTAGAATCTTTGGAATACATTATAACTTATGGCTGAACTTGTACAACTTATGAATGGTGAGTTGCCAAATGTTCAGAGTAGACTTCAATTGGAGGAGAAATCACCACTATACTGTATGTTTAGGCGTTTTGTGGGGTGTGATTTTCCAGTTTTATAAAAGTAATGGTGCGTTTCTGCCTTTGTATTTATTTTTAATTTAAAAAAAATATCAGATTTATTTAAAACATGCACACATTTCTTATTTTCGAAACTTCTTTTGCTTTTTATATATGCAGAATTACTTTTAAATGTCCAAATAAGGTGCGCCTCAAACCATTTTTAGATGTTATCTAATCCTAGTTTCATTACTTATTCACAAGAAAAAGTGCCACGCATGTTTAACATGCGTTTAAAACACATTTTAAAACGCATGAATAACGTGTGTTTTACATAGGTTTTTTTACCATGCGAAAAACATATAAAAGATAACACATATATAAAACATGAGATAATAAAAACGCATGAAAAAAATAAGTTTTACACATTTTTTTCATGCCATGCTTTCCTCACTATTGTTAAACGCGTAAGAAACATACGTTTTAAAAAGCATGTTTTACATGACTTAAGGCACGCACGTAAAACGTATGTAAAACGCATGCCTGACAACGCATGTTTCCCATGAGTGGTAAGAAATATGAGTTTTCCATGCGTCATCAAACGCATGCCAAACACATGGTAAACACATGTAAAACATGCGTGTCACTATTTCCTGTGTACGCAGCATTGACAATGTGTACTTCTGGTCTTACGCTAGTGCATGCAAAGAGCCACTCCCGGCAAACAAATGGCTGAATTTACAATGTAAAATCCCCGTAAAGAATTAAGAACGTAGGGCAGCTTAAGATACATTGTGATTGCTGAAAAGTATAATTCAAACTTACTTGCACTTTTTAAATATACAAAATAAACAATATTTTATAAGAATACGATAGACAGTTTTTCTTTCATAACTTTTTTACCGATCCAAGAGTATAGAAATGTGACCTGATTGAAATGGAATGAAAATATAAAAATACTGTTCAATTTTACAACTCATAGTTAATCAAGTCAATATCAATTTTAATATATATATTACAATTTTTGTTAGAATTATCATCTGATAACTGATTTTATTGCAATTTGAAAAAGGGAAACATTTCCAGCAAAGTCCTGCTTTTCAGTGTTGCTTTGTGGCATGCAGTGTTCCAATTAGACAACTGAACAGTTTTTTAACCTATGAATGTAGGTATGACAAAAAACGAACAGTGATACCATGGAAGAACAATATTGACAATATTATACTTCCATGGTAATACTCTTGCAATAACTCTCTCTTAATAAATCTTGCAAATTTTGCTAATTTCAAAGGCTTTACAGAGTACAGCTTTCATATTCTTAAATTTTATGACGCAATGCAAAGATTTTATTGAGAATGAAAGTGTCCATGAATTTTAGAACTTTATTTCAAAGGAAAATTTCTGGTAATATGCTAAGAGGAATTCTAAGATACAAAGGGGCAGGCAGAAATCGTTATGTCAGAAGACACACAAGAGCATGACCGATAAAAGGAAATGAAAGACAAACATAGAAAACACAACACTACACTGAAAACTTAAGCTGATAACTTAAGATGCATTTGAGAATAAATATTTGAAAACCACTGCTATAATTACTATTGGAGTTTTTTAATACAGAGTTAAATTGATAAAGTTTTCCATTTCTGAGCTGTCGGCTTTGTATTTTCTTCAGTAGTTAAGAGGCTATTGTTAAATTTTTGTTTTGTTTTAAAATAATTAAATATGAGGATTTGAAAAGTTTTTGAATTTTCTTTAAACAACATATATCTCATATTTTTAAAATAATCTTGCACTCAACAGTCCATGTTTTAAATCTGCTGTATGGTGTTGATTACTGATTTATTGTTGAGGTTTAACTGCATAATTTAACATTTCTTGTATCATATGTACATTTTTGCCCATAGTGTGTCTAATGAAGTTAAATCCAGAAAAGCTGTTTGGCTTTTAAATATTTGATATAATATTATGTATGATGATCATGTCTTGCTGGCATATATTTCATATATTTTTTTTAAATATAAACCAAAAAACAATTTTTTATGATTTTTTTTAATTTCATTCCAAAAAATGTTACCATGAAACATCATACCAGAAATTATTGGATAATTCCGATGTAAAGTTACATGTATCAATGTAGTTATGTACATTTTGTGTGCAAAAGCATTTTTTCAACAGGTTTGGTTTGTTTACCTTTTGTAGAATAAAAATATTGTTTTGAATTGATATAACACTCGAACATCCCCCAGTTAGTGCATGCTCTCTTGTCATATATTTGTATATAAGTTTGTTATAAGTTTCAACATTTTCTCTCTTTCTTTATGACTCTATATGTAGTCTCAGTTTGATGTGATACACCATGGCCCATTTGGGGGGATCTTTTTTAGTTTTTAACTAAAAACACAATTTATGGGGTACTAACATCTTAACTCTAGTGCAAGTCTTGATAAAAATGTTAATGTAAAGTCGGACCATTAACCCGAATAATTCAGTCGTATTACACTCTCTATCGATGCTACACAGAAGAAGAATCGGATAAGGAGTTGGCCTGAATTATTCGGGTTATCGGACCATATACTATACATTAATTTCAAAGTCAGTCGTAGTCTAAATATTATTATATATAGACTTATAGTTCTAGTAGTTTGTATACTTTACAATAAAAAAATTTGATTCTACCATGTCTTGTGTATAAACATGTTATTATGGTTTTGTTAAAGGTGAAATTTAATATAATTTTAGAATGCCATCGAGACTGTGGGTTTCAACTGATTTATTTTGGTTTAGTAAGTTTTCTCAAAATCTTTTTTTTTTCATTTTTGAATGCCATTTTGAACAAATAATTGACAACAAAATCTCTTTTATATGGATTTTCCTTCACTTGCAAATTATAAATTTAAAAAAATAAATAAATAAAAAAGACTTGAAAAAATGAGAGTTGAATTGAAACCCTCAGTTCCTTCATAATTTCTAAAGCTATGTGTGGTTAATGGAGTTAGGGATTTGGCACTCATGCATGCCATGGTTTACCACTTTTAAGAAGGGCATGGTGAAATGATGTTATCTCCCTTGATTGAATGTTTGCTATTGCCAGAACTTTTTGTGCATTGGAAGTAAAATTTTATTAATGGATACTTCATATGAAACTAAAAAGTTTTAACTTTTAAAGGATCTTTGCTTTGAACTAAAGGAACTGCAAGACAAACTGTATAAATTAATCAAATATAGAAGGATTGTATGGACAGTTAAAAAATTCACATCAGATGAGTGCAAGGAACAAGTGCAAGGTACAGGAACCAGATAATAATTTTGCTAAATGTATTTTAAATGTGAAAACTTGGACTTAATTTGTGTGATACAATATTGAAACAGATACATGTATCAGTGATGAGATCAGATTTTAGACCTTGTCTCTATAAATGGTGGAATTGTAGATATCTTTATGGACAAGATATTTTCTTTCTTCAAGATATTGACTCATGGAAGAAATGAAATATTTTAACATTCTTAACCAGATGAGAGTAGCAGACAATACACATGTTTTACATTCATCAAGAAGAGAAGTTTTTTTCTGCTTTTCATTCATTCCATTACATGAAGAAGTAAACTTTTAGTTTGATTGGGACCAAACCAAGAAGGACTGTACTTTTTTCAAAATGACTTTTTTTAACAAAAGATGAAAAGATGAGACTATCCACATGGATAACATCTAATCAAATAAGTACTTCTCTTAAAGGCAATGTTAGACTCATTGCTACGAATGAAATTCTGTAGTTTTTCAGGAGACATTAGACAAGTTTGTTCTGAAGTCGTTCTATTAGAAATATGACTATAAATTCAGTACATGTTGGAGAAATGAACTTTCAGTAGAATTGGGTGCCAAATCAAGAAGGACTTTGTTTTTTCAATGATTGATGTATATTATATAATATAAACTGAATAACTATACAAATATATTTGTATTAACATTGTTTTGTTGTGAAATCCTGTTTATGTTTTTCTATAACATACAAATGTAAGACTTTGAATCATATCATATTTCTATTGTCAAATAGTAACTCATAACACCTAATGGACAACGGGAGATAACTTTGATCAGAATGTCATTTGATAAAATCTTTCCTTTACAAATGTAGTGGTGAAAAAATTAACCAAATGTACCAACTGAAGCATAAAATATAGATCAAAAAGACTATGTCTCAACACAAGCTTTCCACACCAATGGTAGTATCAAATTAAATGAATTCAAAATCAGTCATGATACAGATCTGGTCAAACACATCTAATGGATGCTAAATAGAATAAAAAGCTTGTGGTGACCTTAGTGACTAATGTCCATTTCAGTTCCTTTAAATAAAAGATTTTGCCGTCTTGCAACTTTATTTGCCAAACAAAATTTGTTCATTTTTGGGCACAACAAATATAATGATAGTACGTCCCTCATTCCACTTTAGCTTTTGTAAAAGATTTACTTGCGTTTGAAAAAAAAAGATTTTATAATTTTTTCCAATATTACTAAATGGGAATTATTTCTAACCCTTAACCTGGAATGGTCCATTCTAAGGTAGGCTTAAGATACCTAATAAATCAAATCAAGCATAGAATTTATTACCACATCAGTTGTTACTTGGCCATTATTATGGACAAACCTTCAAAATATCACTATTTTACACCGAAATTTAAAATATTTTCTACAATCAGTGAAAAGTAAATCAGTTTCATTGAAATTAAGTATTTTTGCAGGTTGCAACCCAATAATTAGGCATTGCTTAGGATAGTTGCATTCAAGTGGACCGCATTTATGATTGCACCTTTTTGCCTTTAACAAACAGACTTCCCTAAAAGTGGTAACCTTCAATTTATTTTTTTTATTTTTTTGGCCACAGTCTAAATCAATGATTTTTATGATGAGAGGCGAAAAAATGGCAAACCAGCATAAACATTTGAATTTCTAGGTACGAATATACGATGAATGTACAACCAAATTTTCTAATGTAATGTTTTACAAATAAAATCGTCAGCTTCATTTTCCCATTATTTAAAGGAACTGAAATGGGCTTTAAATTAAGCAGTAGTTATATATAAAGATTGTGGACATTTTGCTTAAGACATATCATGACATTGTATTATAATGGATCTAACTGATCCGATAGCTGAATATACAATATAAAATGAATTTCTCAGTTTTTCATAGCAATTTATTTTGAAATTACAATATGTGGTAAAAATCAGACATACTCTTAATTGTTCTTATCTGTGTTAGATTAGGCAAAGTTGCATTGTATTTTATTAGCATCGAGTTCCATAGGTTATGCTCTAAAAAAAAATTTGGTTGGAAAGTTTATTTTTTGCATTTATAGTATTATGTTTTGCTTTTTTTGTTAGAATATTGTTTGTAATTTTAACACTGTTGATCTTGCTTATGTGACTTTTTTTTGGTTTGATCAAAGTTCAAAAGGGCTTGCTCTGCCAAATTAATTTCTTATATTAACCAATGTTCTTTTATGCTCATTTTTATTTTTTAGTGTTTATTTGACTTAGTTTGCCTTGTTTTATTACACTGAAAAGTTTGCATGTTTCCATAAATGATCAACAACTTATGTTCACAAATATACCCTTTACACAATAGTCTCAATCTGGGTTAAAGTTATAACAATGTTGCATTTCAAAAGTATGAAATAAGGGTCAAACTGTGAACTTCAGTCAACAGTTATCTACATCTTGCCATAAATAGGTCAATGACAAGTGGATAATTGTATGTTTTGGGTATATTTTTTTAAATAAAATAAACTCTGAAAATTAAATTAGAAAAGAAAATCTTATGGGCAATATGATTTGCTGTTCAATACTTTATAAATGTTGTTGATTGCCTTGCACTCGTGTAAAAATTGTTATTTTGAGAAAAAATTGCAGTTCCAACATCTAAATTCACCAACTTATTTTTGCTAACTTTAGTCATAGATATATGGCTTAGATTTAATATCTATAAAAATACTTTGCATTTTCTAAAATTATTCAAGCAACATAGTTAAATGGAAAACAACAAAATTTTCCACTTGAGTGAAAAATAATGAGTATGTGTAAAAATTCTGAAATGTATAATAGTTGGTGGAGTCTATTATGCATTGCTTTTTACAAAAATTCTGATGATTCTTTTAAAAGGTCTTTTTTAATTTTGTTCTTTAGTGTTTTATATTTATAAGTATAGTAGACAGTATTATAACCTGACTTTGTTAGGCAATGCAAATAAATTAGTTCTTCTGGTTCTCAGGCCAATATTTTGGGAAAAGGAGGAGACCAATTTTATAGTGGAATAAAGTGACAATATGTCCTTTTTTCACATACACCAAATAAAAAAAAGACTAAGACATTTATAATGTTTGAAAAGCTCATTTAAACTTTTTATGATGGGTATTCAGGAGTTGTAGAAAAGTCTATGAACCAGAGAATTATTTTTTTTCATAGCCCTATTTTTTTCAAATGTAATGACTGGAAATATATATACAGACTGTAGATATTTGGGATTAAATTGTATTCTTACAATTACTTTATATTTGCAGCCAAAATATCTCACAAAAAGTTTGTTACACAGTGGAAGGACTTCTAAGAGTTAAAGTATTGGACCAAAAGCCATATTTTCCAATTTGATCATGTTGATGAGCACAAAACCTCTAGTGCCAAAATATTTGTGGTCCAAAGAGGCTGGTTTTAAGCATTTCAATCAGAAACTTAATTATTTCTGAGTTGGCCTAAACTTTGTTTGTGTTGGATGAATTATGGAGTTACTCCTTAACAAATGTCTCCTACCATGAGTTCTATTCTGTGCTTAGATTACCCTATAATGTGGACACACACAAGATAAGAAATGCTTAACATATTACATCTTTAAAAGGAGCTCATGATTACTGACATTAAAGTCCACCTGTCTTTAAACAAATATTAATTAGAAAACGGAATTCAAAGATACCAATGGTGCAGATATAAATCATTAATTCAGAAGACAGACAAGACCATGGCCAACAAAACTAAATAGAAGACAAACGTCAGTAAATAAAACAACTCAAGTTTGAGCTCAGGTGCTCTGGAAGAATAAGGATCTCCTTCTGAACTAAAGGCATTATCTTGCTTCTCATTGGTTTAAGCCAAGTGGTTAGTCACAATAAATGGTATTCAAAATACAAAATTACCAATGTTGAATAAATATGGAAAATTATTTGTATGCTATTTCAATGAGTAACCTCTAATCAGTAGCATTAGAACCGAAACATAGATAGTCAAAGATCCAAACATAGCAATAGAAGCACTCAAATCCAAACAAATTGAAATGGTTATGAAGTTAGTAATGGTGTATGTGAAGATATCAACTTTCATTTGTAAAATGGATATTTCATAATAGTCAATCAAGTCATGATGGTGATGGAAAAATTTTCAAAATTACGACTTCAATCGTCTGACCAGAAATTCTTGGTTGGGAAGCTCTCTTGTCATCAGTTACCCCTATTAATTAACTCTTGACAGGAAGCACAGGCCTTGGGGTACTCTACCTGGGGGTTATTATGGGGGTAAGCAATTCAAAATTCCATGATGATTTACATAAACTCAATTAAGAGTAAGCCTAGGTCAAGAGAAAATAATTGCAGCTAAGGCATGGTAATATTACAATTTACCGGTAAGCAGTAATTTTACCTTGAAGTCAAAGGTTAAGGCCAAATGAAGGTCACATAACTTGCATAATTCAGCTAAATGGTTATATATACATGCAAACCAGTACAAGACAAAAGACAAAAACAAGTTATTGCCTAGAAATCCTAGCTCCGTATCAGATTTGAAATTTCACCGATCAAAGGTCAATGTCACATGGGGTCAAAAGGGTAAGCAGCACATTACTTCATGGTGAAAATCTATACATTAAGGGTGCAGTCTAGGCTTAAAGACAAACAAAGAAAATTCTCACCTGCAAATGACTTTCAAACTAACAAAAGACGAACGATTAAAAACAAAAACTCACCTAAAAATCAGGTTAATGACAGCAGACATTTTATCTTCAAACAAACACCTTAATCATTGCACCATACTGGATTGGTATGTCAACTTCTATTGACCTGTCATGTGAGGCTGCTAAAAAAACCAACGTATAAAAAGTCTACCACAGTTACTGGACAGTAAAAAAAAGTTCAAAGACACAAAACATATATCAGTGGAATATGTTATTTACACTAAAGATATTGTTGACCTAATATGTGCAATAATTGAGAAACTGACCTTAACATAAAAACTTGTTGATAATCACTGAACCGTAAGTCAATTCTGAGAACCATGGTATATGGCAGACTGACATGTAAACCTAAGGATGAACTGATCAGAGGCACAAAAAATTAAAAACTAACATAAAACAACAAGCATTCTGAGAGTATTGCAAAACAATACTAAGTCCCCTACCAACTGGATGTATCACTAACCCCTTAAAGTACAAAAAGTAACAGAGACGAACTTGGCTTTGACTTGGTATTCAAATATCAAAAGTCTGCAAGCGTTCAGCCAAAAAAATGCTGAAAACTGTGGTAAAATATTCGAAGTTCAAGGTCTATAACTTGGGCAAAAATCAGCGGAGAGGAAAGAAACTCCAACTTGAGCTGTAACTCATAATGGTTGACTCACATACAAAAAATCAGTTCAATATCAGCAAGGGCAAAGAAAAAAAGTGTGGAAAACCTCAATTTCAGTAAAAAATTCGAAGTTGAAGATTTATAACTTCAGCAAAAATCAGCCAAGCGGAATGAAACTCAAACGATCTGTAACTCATCATGGTACACTCACATACAAAAAATTAGCTTAATAGCTGCAAGCGCGTAGAAAAAAGCGGGAAAACTTCAATTTCAGTAAAAATTTCAAAGTTCAAGGGCTTTAACTTCAACAACTAGATAACATTGAGATGGAAACCATCTCTAAGGACCCCGCGGTAAACCGTTAGTTTGTGACCTTGACCTTTGAAGGACAAAAATGATTTTGGTACACAACACACCTTCTTATAGCGGTTAGTAATCATGCAAAGTCTCATCCCTCTACAATAATTGGTTACAAAGTTATGAAGCAAACATGTCTTTTTACAATATATCATATAAGGGTTCCATGAAAAACCCTAAGTTTAGGACCTTGAGCTTTGAAGGACAAAAATTATTTTGGTACATGACACACCTTCTAATAGTGGTTAGCAATCATGCAAAG
>JAULBM010073781.1:0-10012 GCA_032357055.1 Geukensia granosissima | reverse complement strand
TGCTTAAAGAACTGTTTATGTAACAAAATAATATAAAAATATTACTGATTTCAAGAGTTATCTCCCTCAACCCAGGTATACCACCTTAAGATATAGTCTGAAGATCAATGCTGTATAGTTGACTAAATTCATCTTGCAGTCCTGGAGATATAACCCATGCGGTAATTAAACCTCGCCATAAAAACATTTTGGGTGGTTCGATAATAAGTTAATCAATGTTTATGCATGTAAGCTATGAATTTTTTAATTCTTTCTAGTGATATTCTTACTTCTGATTTAGATATCGCCTGAAAGTCAATGCTGAATAGTTATGTAACAACGTAACAACTGTCGCTCAACTGCAGTTAATTGTTTTTAAAAAACCGATCAGGAGAGGTGAAATCTCTTATTATCATTTAAGAAATTTAAATGTAAATCGAAATTTCAAAATAGAATAGTAAACAACGAGGCGTAAAACGATTAAGAAAATTAAAAAAAAACGTTAACAACAATATGAATACAAAAACTTATTTAGGAAACCAGGTGTTTTGTTTTCGTTTTTTGGTAAGTATCAAACCTGTATAAATTTTATCGTTGTGTTCATTCAAAATCTCAAATCTAAGGCAACATGTTATAATCAGTTTAGTGGTAACATTAATAATCTCGCTCTACAATCATAAGAACATGTAACTTAAGGGTTTATAAAAAGAATTTTACAATCTAAATTCCTTCGAGATTGCCAAAATCGATTGAGTTCCTGGCTTAAACTTAAAAAAATCTCACTTCTTCTGACAAACATTTAAAATAACAAAAAAAAAAAAAAAACAAACAAACAAACAAAACACAAATATATAAACAATTGCAAGACACTCTCAGTAGAAATGCAGGAACAATTTGAACAAATATTGAATATTTAAAATCGATTAGCAATGAAAACTAATACAGATAGCGTAAATTCCTGCCCAAGCAGAAGTGCGTGTGTTTCTGAAGGAATTATTCTTGTTTTCTTTGTTGAATATGAACTCTTTCTTCTTATAAAAACTTCCAATGCTTCATGTTTCAATGTTAGACTAAAATACCTAATCTAATTACTGGTGGCGTCATCTGATGTCCACAAAAATAGCTCCCTGAGAGTACACATTATTAAACTGTGGCATATTTTCAGTAGGAGAAGCCTATATTCTGAGTTTCATGCATTTTCCGGTGTTCTGGAAGTCTGATCAAGGGGATTAAGACCCTTCAAATTGATATCTTACAAAATTTAGAAATGAACTGTATGAAATCTGATGCTGCCTGCGCATAAAGGAATAAACCAGTGAAAATGTATACATATGTTAAAATGTTAGAATATTCAGTGGACCCAATTGTCACGCGCTGTTTTTAAAGGCATTTTGTATCATTTGTATCAACATTTGGTCCCCAAACTTGTCATATTCTTCATGTTAATCAGACCACACATTTTATTTTCAATTATCTCCTTTTTCTGTTGAACCAATGCAAGTTACGAGTGTCATGAAGGAAAATAAATGTTTTTCATTTAAAGGTAATTTTGGGCCTGATAAGCTTGATTGACAATATTTTAGTCGTAAAGTATGGAAACGGTATTGACAGCATCAGTAAAATGGAATATAACTGTCGGTTTTGTACTTAATAATCTTCTTGGTTAGCTTATTTTGATTTGAAAAAAGGATGTTCACAGCTTACTATCCATTCAGAAATGGTATTATATTTCTCTCTTGTTGTGTCCATATTCTGGCATAGATTTTTAAAAACGGCAGAAGTTGCATTTCAAGTTAAAATAAGGATCTTACGATATCCTTTGCCTTTATTATAAAGATTTTAAAGTTTTTTCTAATAAATCACATCTGTCATAGGGACATGATTAGTAAGAACATGAGTCTTAGAACAGTCAGAAGATTAAATTTTTGACCATAAATAGTATACACTGCAAAACACTTTTATAAACGTTTGTAAATGATACTTTAAGTGTAATATTGGAGTGGAATATAAAAATTTTTGGGCATTTTGGTCTGTCAAATAGAAGGTGACTATAAAATGATATATATATAATTGCTGTAATATTTTAAGATTTTCGGCGTCAAAGCCTTTGGTTGGAAAGGTAAAGAAATAATCGACTTTTTACTGTTGAGTCTAAAACTAAACGGAATATAGCTGGAACGAAAAAATGCTGTTTTTTATTTAACTAAATACGTTTCGGATTTGTTATAATTATTTTTGAAATATTTTGTTTCCAATCAAAAAGTCGGTGTTCAAAACCGTTTTAAGCCTATCAAACGGATTTTTGTAGGTACCAACATGAAAGGAAATGATACCGAATATTGTACTTTCCCCCACATTGACAAAAGACGTAATTTCGATTATTTTATTCCTTATTTTAAACAGAACGATTATTTCATGAGAGGAAGTAACAAAGTAAATTTCTGTTTTTCCCATTATGACTAATGAAATAATGTTAATAATTGCATTTTATTATATTTGTAAAACACAAAAGAACTTCAAATGCCTTGGTTTATTTTAACAAATTATGAACTGATTACATAAAGGAGACCTGGAAATTCACACTTAACTGTATACGACAATGGATTACAATACTTGACGTGTCTGCAAAAATAATTGAATGTAATTATAATTTTCAGACAGTTATGTTATCATTGTGAAAGTGGAAATTTCGGTATTATGTCCTTTTGAGAAATGATTAATTTATTGATAGTACTATTTTAAAAAGCATGAGAAATGAATGAAAAGAACAATCATTTTTTATATGTGTAGTTAATTCGTCATACATTTATCTGTATACAAACCGGTTTTCTACCACACTAGGATGTACAACATTTGATGACCAAGTTATGATAGCATTTGTTTAAAAAATTCAAGGGAGTATTTTTTCGCAAATAACCCTCCCTGTCATGATATATCTGTTTATTATATATTTCTCGTTGATTTTCCCTTGACTTCCCTGTCTCATTTTGCAAGGACAAGGAAAGAGGTGATGGGTCCGGGGTAAGTTCAAAGACAAATAAATTTGCAGTTTTTACCAGGTCAAAAATTAGGTCATGGACATAGGTTTGTGAATCAACGCCCTAGCTTTCAAGCGTGTTTTAGCAGGTTTCCTACCGATAGAGCGTACTTCCAAGAGTGATATAACTAAAACATTACAATGGAGCGTACTACAGTGGAAGTTTTATCTCAATTTCATTTATTTGTTTCACGCTAGAGTGCACAGGTTTCGATACATCTGTGCTTCAATTATTTTTATCCTGCACTTAAAATATTTGGTCTAACATAGCTGTTTTTCCCTGACGTATCATCAATAGCAGATTACTTCCAAAATGAACTTCTGAGGGCACGTGATACACTTGTCAATGGGTTTCGTACTGTATATCGACAATAACCTCACGTACCTCAATTTTCATCAAAGATTTCTCAGCTTGAATAGGTGTAAAATCATCATTAGCATAAATCAGTCTGTGTAAGGCAAATAAAAGTAGTGCTATATAAACAAAGTCACCTTTCTAAAAGATAAAATTTTGACCACTCAAAATATTGCAACAAATTTGGCACTTTTAGAAAGCTAACAGTCCTGTCAAAATTTTGAAAAGAGATTAGGTTGAATTTATTGGCTTTTTTTAAATTTTGAGGCTACCGATAATGGCCTCTAAGTATGTCAAACTGAAATAGAGCGTGCAAAATTTAGGACGTTCCTTGTTCACCGTGACTGTTCTAGCTGATATTCAAGCTAATAGTTTATTGCATTCTGAGCCGTGGTGGGACTACCATTATATTTAAGGGTGATATCAGAGTCATTTGAATTAAACTTCACATGTACAATTTTTGAAAAATGGAAAATAACAAATTTTACAGAGATTGTTAAAAGCAATTTAATGGTGGTTTTACCCCTTGTAAGTGATCTGATATATGATCTGAACCATTATCAGGGTAAGTTGTCTCCCCTTTCCAGGTCCATCATATGTGTAGTATGTTTTTTTATGATTTTAATTGAATTGTTTCTGATATAATTTAATTACATTTCGACTTTTATCTGTGTTTTCGAAAGGTTAAGGAAACACTTCTCTTACAGGCCTTCACTTTTCTTGAGAATTACACTATTATATATATTAAAACCACACATGGCATGGGTATTCCTTATATTGAATTAGAATTTGTTATTTAGGTGCTTAATCATCACATGACGGACATCTGTTGACTTAGCTTTACAAAACATCATATGGAAAATATACAAAACACTCTTTCTTTAAAACCAATGAATTGGTTGAAACTTAACATGTATGTTCCTTTTGAGGTGATGACACTGTGTCGTTACTTTGGTGTCAATCTGGCCAACAGCGGTAGCCGTAGGTTACTAAGGGTAATACGCACAAAAGACTTTTCCATGAGAAAGACTAAATGGATTGGAATGGAACATAGCATGAATTCCGGTCCTACCGGAAATAACAAGGTACTAATGTTGCCTAGATATGTTGAATTTTTTTCTATGTTATATTTGTTTTCTGAATAGTAATCCAAAATTAGCAACAAATGAACAAAAACGAAGGTAATTCGAGATCCAATCATGATAGAAGAATAAAAACATCTGAACAGATCAAAAAGACCTTTTTATTTGCAATGAATCGGGAAGCATTTCCGTGATTGCAATGGTTTATTAATTTAATAAATGCTGCAAAAACTGCAAAAACATTTCATATCTGGGTCTAAATACTCTTCGGAGATGATTGTTTATTTGGATACTAAGAGGAATTTATTTTGGTAAATGACGAGCACATGCTGGAATGTTAAATAAGATGATTATATTAACAAGGACCAAATTAAAGCATCGATCTAGTTGTCTGAGCTGTCCACATTCCATTACACTCCGAATTACCTTCCTCGATTTAAAACTAAGGCTATCAGCTATATTAAATCCACTACCACTATATCTTTAGTATACATGTCTAGTCACAGTATCTTTAGGATTTTTTTATTTGGATAATTAATCATAACTCACATAGACTATAATGTTAGCAAAGTCGTTGATGTAAATCAGAAGAGACAATTAGGACACAATTGGAAATGGGTCAATTTATAACAGAGTGTTTTGCAAATATTTGCAATGTTTATTTAATTTCGTAGCTCTTGATTTGAAATGTATCATCGACAGCAGCGGACTGACGATAACAAAAATGTCCATGTAGGGAAAATAAACTAATATCTTCTTCTTAGGAACAACATAATGGATTTAAAACATGGCATGAATGTTCCTAATGAGGTTCTTGCCATTCGATTTTACTTTTTTGTCGATTTGGCATGAAGACTGCTACTTGCAGTTGATTTGTTTAAACATAGGATCCGAAAGAAAATCACACGAACGATTTCTTCTTGAGAACACCGAATGAATTGAAAATAGGCCTGGCAATAAGATTCTTATGATGCTCTGACCAAGTTTTTTTCATAATATAATATAATATAATATAATATAATATAATATAATATAATATAATATAATATAATACATCATCCAAATTGAATACCAGCAGCGGTCTATCATTGGACCCTATGATGTTGTTCCTTTATCAAAGATGGAGCCCTTCTACTAACAATCAACTGGTAATACAAAAAGTCGACCTCTTCTCGGACTGATGTTAACCCGGATTTGAGATTAAGGATTCCATAACGGGTGTTTGAGGGTACTTATCCTTCATGAGCACCTGACCCCACTCCTGTTTTTTAAAGGAGCTTGTGGATTCCAAGTTTTTGTTTCTTTTGTTTATCTTTTAGTTTGTAATTAAATTTTCAGTTTTGTTACTTGAAGAAATAAAGGTGCTAAGTTTTATCAAATTTAAAAAGTTTTGTTTTTGTTTGACATTAATGAGCTTTCACGTGCACCTGACCCCACTCCTGTTTTGTAAAGAAATTTGTGGATTCCAAGCCTTTGTTCCTTTTGTTATCATTTTATCTTTTGGTTTGTTTCAAATGTGTCTTGTGTCTTTTGAGTATGCACTTTTTATCTCTCGCATGGGTATTCTTAACTGAGCTCAACTAAATTAAAAAGATCCCTGATATACTTTGATTGTACATTGAGTAAACAAAGATATTATTCCAGGATCAGAAAAAGTTTTGATGACATTGGAAAAAGATAAAACATGTCTACAATTATGAATTAACTAGGTTAATTCGTGAATAAGGAAAAATAAATAATACAACCTTGGATTACATGTATCTAGAAACCTGTGTGTCGATTTGATCATTTCTATTCTGGAGGACAAAAGATATCCGACAGTATTCACCTTAACAGCTTCCAAACTTTTCAGACATGAAATTTAGCAAGTATGTTTTTTTGACTATTTTGCTGTGTTTATATTTTAAAAACCTAACAAAATGGAAAAATATTAAAAATATATTTCTTAGCACTGCACATAATAATAAGGCTACTTCAGTTTGATTTGCTATCCTATTCTGATGTGTGTTTGAATCTTGATTTCACTATTTTTAAGTTTCAATGCTGATGATGATTTTTTCATTAAATACGTGTACAGAGCTAAGTCGACGACACATAAACCTCTCAATTAGGGATTCTCTTCTTCAAGAATATTACTACAGAAATTTTATGGTCGACACCACAATTTCGTCAGCCGGTATAGAGTAACCATTTCACTAATGGAGATGGATCATTTCCTGTGAAGCTGTGGAGATAAATTAAACAAGCTGTTCATTTTTCTGTCAGGAAGTTATAGTTCTAACTCTAATTTGTGTTTATTATAAGAATAGGAGATGTGTTCTTGAGAAGGCATCAACCAAATGACTGTCGAATTTAAACTTCTTCAGGTCCCATTCCGGCCCTCAATAATGAAACGAAGTCCACACCTTAGCGGAAGTTGTAAAAGGCCGCTAAAATACAAAATTTGAAACTGTTCATAAAACAAGACAATCGACATAAATTATAGCAAAAAATGGTGAACATATAACAAAAAATGACTAATTTAACAACGACCACCACGGAACTACAGGTTCCTATATGTGCAGTTTGTGTAATTTAATTCCGTCTTTTAAATGTTCTAGAGATTGCCGTGTCTGTCAGCTAATCGCACTTTGTCTGACCCGCTTCCACAGCTTAACGAAATAGTTATACAACATTGGGGAAGAAATTATTTAACAGGTACTTCTGCATCCAAATCCATTTATAAGCTTGTTTCAAAATTACGGTTTACAAACATAGTTTAAGTAGGATTAATTTGTCTAAGACATTCACATATTTCACGGTGTAAACTTTTCATCACCAGCGTTAAAACCAAATCCGAAATAAAAAACATTGTTAAAAACACAATACTAAAATATTAGTTTCATGCCATCTGACTTTGCTGGCATCAGCAGGTCAATAATTTTTTAAAGATTTTCCCAATAAAATTAATGTCATTAAGAATCAATATATATTGCAAGCTGGTTAAATGAAAAAATACATTCAAAATCAATATGTCGATAACTTTTACAAGTTGTGAGTGTTTTTCGTATTAAACATATATACGAAGAGCAGACAATAAACAAATTGCGTGAAAACAGGTTCAGTTTTGCAATTGTTAATGCGATAATTACAGCAATTAAGTTAAAATAAAATTAATGAAAAAAACAACATTCAAACCAATATAAGAACTATTCGACAATTGTTTGAAAAATGAACAGCTAGTCGAATGGCCAACTTTATTACAACTAACACCCTCGTCGTTGTATTGGATACCAATATCAAATGTTCAAACTAGTGTCACTCAAAGCTTAGAACTTCGATTCTCACGACTATCAAGATGGTCCGAATTACTAAGACGCAAATTATGCAAGAAGGGAAATAATCAAACATAGATTCAAAACAACTCTAAGGACCTGAAGAATATTTTAACTTCAAGATCTCTGTGCTCTTGAAAAAACAACATCTTCACAGCCATACCACAAGCACTTCCCAATCAAGTTCAAGATAATTAATAGAAAGACGGTATAAATACATCTCTTTTGGTAAAACCAAAAACATTTTTACAAACGGCACATAAAATGAAAAAAAAACAAACGAAACAATAATACAGAGTAGGCCTTTTTGAATTAATATTTCTAAAATTAAAGAAGATATTGGAGAAATCATTCCAAATCTTCTTCAATAATATGAAATTTATCAATACAAATCTATTGTTCTTGTTGCAATCACATGAAGTCGTCAATGTTTTACGAATGCAATTACCGCGATGCCCTGATCAACCTGTCACATTTTCTGCAACAAAAGAAACATAAGAATGTTCCATAATTTGAGGGACTGCCTCGCTAGTTTAATGATTAGCGTGCTCGCCTTAAGTGCGTAAGGTAGTGGGTTCGATCCCCGGCCGAGTCAAACCAAAGACATTAAAATTTACTGTCTCTCTGCTAAGCACGCAGCATTAAGAAGTAAGAGCAAAGACTGGTCGATCAAGAGTCTGAAAAATGTTTCTGGGTAAACTGGCATAGCTTGCTGTGGACTGTTGAGTCGTGAGCTAGCACGTTAAAAAAAAACCGGTTCAGCGTTTCGGTCTAGTATAAAGCAGGGTTTATTCATCATCATTCATTAAGGTGCTCTCGTCCTGAATATGCATGAAATATTTGCCAATGGAATTGAAGTAACATTTTATCAACCAATCAATCATAATTTGCAATATATGTTATGCATACCACGGAAAACTAATAAAAAATAGTTTAAATATTTGTATTTTTACATTCAATATCTAACATACTTAAAAATTAACTGTTTTGAATCATCATTTCTTGAGCAATCATAAGACATAACTTTGCATTTTCAACTATAAAATGAGTTTTCTTAATAAAATATCTCTTTATAACGGTTAATTGCAGATCGCGAAAAGCTTCCTGTTTTCCGCTCTGATTTCCTAAGTGATAAAAACACAGAAATTTTAAAAAGTGTCCGAACACAACGCTGGGTATTATTGGGGCTACTTCGATCTTCCCCAAAACACATCTTATTTCATCAGGCAAAATACGCGATGGTTCCCAAAACCTAACGTCGTCAATAAGACATTGTTTGCAAGTAGATAAGAATTTCCCCCGTCCGAGAATGTGCATAAATCTTTCAAATCTGCTCTGATCTTCAACATCAGGTTTAATAGTAAACAAAACTTTATCGGGTGTACATTTACTTAAACAGTATTCTATCACGTAGATACATTCTCTATACTTTTTATATGTATAAAACAATGATGCCAACAACAACCAAACAGACACGGCATCGTGATTGAGAGCGATCATCAAATAACAACGACACCGTCGGTATTGGTTGTAATGTTGTTTGTTTCCTTTGTCACACTCGTCATAAGGTAGCATTGTTTGTGCCAGATGCTGACTAATTACAGAAAGGTGATAAATAAACATATCGTTCTCACATATACTAGAGCAATACACGGTTTTTTTTAAGAAAAGCAGGTATATCTTAATTGCATTGCTTGCAAGTAATTGCCTTGCTAGAAATAAATTGGGAATAGACGAAACTACTGGTGCACATAGCATCAAATTGTAATATCTAGTATATGACTGTAAGGTATCCATGTGTAAGATCAAAAACGATCCTGAATTGTTCAAACTTCGGAGATGAGAAAACAAAGCCTCATGCTGTGATGCAGTAAACCTGTCTTCAAAAAAGTTGTTGTCGGGTATAAAATAATGAAGACACATTTTATATTTCACGCAATAAACCAGCCTCCTGAAACAGTTCATAAAACACTTAATAAAATTTTCTGGTTTCCAAGATGATTGGTCGGATTCTTCACATATCCAAAACATTATTGTTTTAAGAAAATAAGAACAAAGAAGACCGCTATACATTTTCTTAATAAAATCATTTAATGCTATTTTTAGTAATGCGTAACATAAAAACTGAACATGGTTAAATCTATAAATCAATTCTTTTTCCGCAACTGAAAACGATATTCGCCATTCTAAATCCTCATTTGGTGATCCCTTACATCCTATTGGAACAAACAAAACACCATAATCT
>JAULBM010073770.1:0-10012 GCA_032357055.1 Geukensia granosissima | reverse complement strand
AATCTTTGTTCAAATTAACTCTTTTCGGCAACTCTAAGCCAGGTGAGCGATTACAGGCTCCTGGGAGCCTCTGGTTTAACTTACTTTGAAACAAGTTATAATATAACTGAACATGTTTTAAAGCCATACAAGTTAATACTAGGATTTTTATTGGTAACAAATTAATTAATGAGAAGATAACTAATAACACATCAGTATTGTTTTACTTATTTGACAGAGAACAACATAAGTGTGTAACCATGGTAACCCTTTTATTATGTTATCTATTAATATACATTCCTTGGGCACTTTCTGTTTTATTTTGTTACAGTGGAGTTTGTTAATGAACTATATTTATTAATTTATGTAAAAGTACAATAAAGTAACCTTTTCATCTTTTTTTTAGAATTGGGCTGTAGTGACCTTATTTTTTATCTTGTAGGTGAATGTGACTTTATTTATTGTAGGCTCAATGTAGTATTAGTTTATGTCCATTTGCTCAATTGATATATTGGTTAATGTAAGGTAAAGAAAATATTATTTTTTGTTCAAGCAATCATGTATAACTTGCATGCAGGTAAAGTTTAAATTTATGCTTCACCTAAAGAAATGCCTTAAGAATTGGGAACTATTTCTTAAATGGACATTGAAATTTGAAATTACTTTAAATGCCATCAGTGTATTAAAGTTTGCACAAGACTGGTGTTAAATTTTGTTATTTTTATGCTAACAAGGTTTAAATTTCATATATTTCTGTTAGCACCAAATGGAATGTAATAGATAAATACTTTTTTGAGATAATTTTTCATTGTGCAGATATCATGAGAATATGGTGGTCAGCTATCTTTGATTACACACATTTACCAGTAAAACCAAAGTTGTTGATTTATATAACAAATTTGCATTTCATAATAATGCATGTATACATATGTGTGCTTTACATTTGTAATTTTTTTAACCAATTTTATTACAAGGGAAGATAATTTTCACAAATAGATGATAGTTATCTCCCCTATTTTGTAAGCCAACAAAGACATCTTCCAGTAGTTATGTAGTATTATTTAGTTATTTGTATTCATATTAATACATTATACAGTTTTATTTATACATTATGTACTTAACTCAGATTAGATAATAGGTTTTATTTTTACAGTTTATGTTTACATTTTTCACATATTGACATTGTTAAGAAATTACCAACCTAATTATTATCGACTTTCCTGTCTGTTCTGCTGTTCCTGTGGATAAGTTTATGTTAATTTAACATGTCAATAACTATTTCACTAAAACTTCAGTTTTTTTTTCATTGAACATGTAGATCATCATTTTCACTTGATATAAACAATATTAGCAAAGGCTTTATAAAACTTTAGATTGCACAAGAAATGGAAAGATTATCATTATAAACATTACTGCCCAGGGGGTACAATTTGATCTATAGCTATATAAAGGGAGGTAACTGGTTCAAATTGATACAAAGTAGTTATAATGTCAGTTTTTTTTATCATTTTGCTTCCAGTTTATGAGAAGGCTGATAAAAAACACTTAACCCAATATAAGCCTGGGCTTCATAAAACTTTCTTGCCAGTGTAATTCTTGCAGTGAATCAGCTTTCGTGTATTATTCGTGTGGTGTTGTATTTCACATGATTATTTTGCAGCATTTTAATTTGCATATTTTCTAGTCATCTTTTGAATGAATATCAAAACTTTATGAATCCATAATTTGTCTGCATGTTTTGCAATATGATATGAATGTTGTGTTAAATGAGAATGTATTTTAATATAGACATATTTTTAATCAGCAACGATGTATAATAATTGAAAACTTTTTCAGGTTTATTTTAAGTGGCTATTATTGGTTTTTGTAATGCTGGTCATTAAATTGTTTTAGACTTGAATTTATTATCATGTTAAATATGCTCTGACTCTTTTATTGATGTTTTGCAAGTGTTTTTTGTAAAGTTTAAATTTTTTGCTTTAATAAGACCATTTTAATTTTACAAAAATAAAGACACCTTGCAAATAAAAGCAATATTGCCAACCAAGGGATATGAATCACAAAATTTCACACCACTGAAATATTATTTCTTATTTTAAGCTTACCTGACCAGGGTTCAAATGAAATTGTTTACTACAAATTTGTTCAACTTGAAATGTGACATACCTTTTCAGATAGAGCAGGTGTCATTACTTTGTATCGGTCACCAGAAATCATATTCATATTTTTCTCATCCTTTGGTATTCCATCCATCCTTTTCTGCCTATTAAGATTCCCTCTATAGTTTTACTTAGGAATCTTAGGAAGTTTTTTTACCAAAACCAACTGGCCAATTTGACCAAAGTTTAGCTGAATGGCCCTTTGGTGATCATCTTTCCTATTTACGTCTGGCTTCCCACCTGCCTCAAAAATAGTTGCCATATTGGAGTTTAGCTTGGTATATTGGTACCAAGACTTGGTGCTTTAGGCCCTGTATTTAAAAATTCCATAAGAAAACCCAAACTTTCTTCATTTGGATACAAATGCATCCATAATTAAGTGAAAGATATGTTTGTCTTAAAAATCTAAGAGGTTCTTGAAAATAAAGGCATTATTTCTGCCAATTTTCGGAATCATAATAAAATTCAAGATACATTGTGCATTTTTAAAACAGTTTTTGGTCTTTGGATACATTGGGTGCATATCCGACTGGAAATTTCATTAATATCATAGCAAGCCTGATAGTATGAGCTGTGATATAGATGATCATTACAGTTGAACCCTTATTATCGGAAACTCCATTATCAACATCATGTGATACTTTACTGATATTTTTCAAGTATCATGGCAGTAGGCTCATCTCTCATAAGTTTATTTACTGTAGGCAGCCATAGTCAAGGAGACCAATACAAGCTTAAATAGGTATTCTTGTTCCTCAAAAATCATTAATGTTACTGGTCATTTGTTAATTCTGAAAGAATAAAATCATTTGATGTTAACCTTTTCTGCTTCAGGATTATTTATTTTTGTACATTACTGAAGACTGTTTTACATTTGCCATCACAATTGCTTTCCTCTTTGACAGATTGAGGAGCTATCAAACCAAAGATTTTTGTCTGGTTATTACTCATTTATTCTATTTTGTGAGAGAACCTCAATTTGATAGATTTTGTTGTGACTTCCGAGATGCACTGTAAACAGTCATCATTTTGTGACAAGTTGCTTATGAATATGTAGATAAATTTTCACAAATTTCTTATGATTTATATAAAATTGCATTTGTTGTAAAGATAAATTTTTGAATAAAACATTAACTGAATTTCAAAATTATGTGATAATGATAGAAATGTCATCCTTTTCAGTTCTATAGGATTATTATTGGATGAACAAGTACTGAATTTATCAACATATGAGCTTTGTCAAACAGAAACAGGCCTTATACAGTTAACAATTCAAATAAGTCTTTAGTTATAATATGAGTCAATATTTGAAGGAATGTATGTTTAAAACATTTTTGTGTCCCCGTAAAATTTTTAGGTATAATATTTTTGTGAAATAATCACTTGACAGAAAGGGCTGTCCTTTAAATATGTTTTAGATAAATGATACATGTACATGCACTTTTATTGCATAAGGCTGATTTCTATCTTAATGAAGCTCAATTAAAACTCTTGAAAAATTCATTATATTGCAGGAATAAATTAACATTAATCGTCTGTTTGAAATTACATTTTTGTATTTTTCTCCCAAAGAAGCTAGCCAATATTGTACATCAAACTTTCTCCAAAGGTTATAAAATTAAAAGTGTCAGGTTTTTTGTGAGTGTAAGTGATACAATGTCTTGGTTCATATATTGAAATGTAAATCTTGTTTGAAGTTCAGTTGTGAGGTTGGCATTATATATTTTTTTTTCGTCAGCTGATTTTTCTTTGATACTTTAATTTATATTAATTTCTGAAATCCAAATCATAAATTTTCAATGTTGATTAATAAACCAGTAATTTTGAGCACATATGTACATATATTATAAATTTTCCCAGAGTTATTTCTTTTTCAGTTAAATTTTATGAGTACAGTGATGGAAACAGATACTACGCCTTTTTGAAATACACAATTAAATTTTCATTTACGAATGAACAACAAATTTTACTACATGGAAGTAAAAATTAATTATCACTAATATTTACAATAATTATGATATTAATAATTATCAGATGGTACAAATTAAATAGACCCTTCTACTGATGCTGTGTTCCTGCTTGGAAGCATCATCCGGGTGTACGAAAGTTGATGACGCAATAGTTCTGACGTCATATTTGATTGTCCGCCGACATCATTTAACAAAGTAACAGAAACGCAGTTACAGTAAAAGGGTCTATATGCTTAAATGATTTTAAAAATAATTAAATTGTGCATCCAAGAATATTTAAATAGTTGCTTATGAAAAAAATTGACAATACATTAAAAAATGATGGTTTTTCACAAATCTTTTTTTAGCAAAAAGGTATTAAACTTGTGATAGTGATAGTTGAATATTAAATCTTTTAACAGAATATGTTTTCTAAAATTAATTGAGTTCAAATATTTTAACATGTTTCTAAAACATCAACAGCCTTTATATTTATGTAGGTGATTACATGTACAATACTTTTAAGAGATTACAAATGCCTGTGATTTTTTTGATGAATTTATTTAAATATTAACCAGTTACTTACTCAGAACTTAATGTATTACGTAAAAAGAAAGCCATCAGAACAATAATTGGATTTTGTAGCACATATATATATTTTGCCATATTTTAGTCACCTTGATCAACAGTCAGGTTGAGCTATTGTCAACACTTTTCATCTGCTGTCATTTGTCCATAGTTTTTCCCATCTATATTAACTCCTATGAAACTATTGGGCCAATTGATCTACACTTGGCAGGAATGTTGACCAAAATGGCCATCAGGGGTAGATAATTTTATCTGATTAACAAATCTTTAAAAATTGGAAGCCACTAAGCCAATGGTATTACCTGTTATTCAGGCTCTAGACGGTGTATATAAGGTGACATTCACAAATGATGAATTATATTCCATGAGCCGAAGGTTAATGGAATTCATCATCTGTTTGGTAGATATGAAATTCATTGATGGTCTACTATAATTGTAATTTTTGTGTAGATCAGATATTCAGATTATCTTATTTAAAAGAAGGACCCTATGGTAATTTTGGAAAAAGCTCTTCAGAAACTGTTTTGTTAATGACTGTTATAAATGGTTCATTTTTGTGCAGATCTGATTGGCCACAATGTCTTGTTATCGTCAAACATCGAACCCTATGGGAATTTTGTTCTTTTGATCAGGATCAGGATTTCTTCTTCTCTGAACAGTATTGAAAATCTTGGATGGTCCTCTACCATAATTTAAAATTTTTTTGTATATCAGGAATTCAACATGGCCACCAAAACCTTATATTAATATTGAACAAAGGTCTTGGCTTTCTTATTATCAGAAACTGTTGCTAACTTAAATTCATTGTACCAAATATAACAAAAATTAAATAAGAACAACAAGAAGAATGATTACATACATCAGATTATAAGAAGAGTCCTTTTTGTTATGGATGCTTTTCCAATTATTGATCTATGGGGTCCAAAAAATACATTAATTCATTTAAAATTACGTCAATTTGTAAATGTCCCTGCTTGGAAAATACAGCCCGTTATTACCTCTGGAAACAAGGCCAGTGACCCCAAATTTTTCTTAATATGACAATCTACATGGTTGACTGTTTAGGCAGTAGGGAGATGGTGAGCAATAATAGGCTCCTTAGAGCAGCTGGTTTAATTCTTTATTTAATTTTTTTTTATCACTAATCCTATAAATTCACATCAGGGTGCTAACTAAAAAGCTGTTTTTCAGATTTAGTTCAAAATTTAGTATTACCAAATAATGAATGGATATATCTAATCCAATGTTCTCACATCATAACATAAGCCATAGGTTCCAAGTTTTAATTGCTTTCAGGTTTTATTTTGTGATATTATTGCCAAGATTGTTTTTTAAGTCATATATATACATGTGTGTCATTATTTATATCAGAGTTTTCATGTATATGTGTGTGTGGTTCAAATGTTATTATTACTATAGTTTTCCTTTCTGTCTATTGCAAGTTAGGAATAACCCAAATCAAAAAGAAAAAGAAAGGTTTATTGTATGATAAAATGCAGTTGGTTAGGAATTGAAAGTATTTGAAAATATTTATCAAGAATGGAAACTGTTTTGAAAATGAATATTTTGATCTATAAAAAAATTCTTTTGAATTTGAGAAAAATACATATGTCATTACTGGTACATTGTGTACATTAAAAAAATTACTATGTTAGTATCGGGCTTGCTGTGATACTGATGATAATTTCAGCCTCAACCTTTAAAATGTCCGTTGTTCTTTTATCAGCAACGTCACAACCAATGTCACATTACCACTTGCCTTTTATTTTCCATTATTTCAACTGTAGGCTTACATGCACCTAAGGTACACCAAACGAATTTTGCCACAACAAAAGTGAACCTGCATAAAATGTTTTACAGTGAAATATATCATATTATATATCGTTGGAATCCTAATTTTTTGCCGCAGCTGAAGCTTAGCTAAAAATTCATTTTAACTTGATATAAAAAAATTACCTCATAGGGTGTAATGTTAATTTTTTCGACTTTGTAAATTTGCTTCATTTTGATGGTGCACTTAACCAATGGTCTCAGGTAACAAGACATGATAAAATTTTTATTTTTTGTGGTTTTATGACAGATAAAAAATGAAATTTTAGGAATAAAGTTAAATTATATTTCATCTATAACACTGAATCCGGATATTTAGTTATGAAAACATGTCATTTTGAGACAATTTTTTTCAATGTCAAAAATTTAACATGGGGGTAATGGGAATTTTTTTTTTGTGCTGAGGAAAACTAAAATTCTATTTGCACGATGAGTTGCGGCAAAAAATTAGAATTCCAACAATATTTAACATGACATACTTTGTAGCTGAACTTTCGATGTATTTTGACTGAAGTCGTGGCAAATTTCGCTTCAATGGTGTACTTTAGTCCCATAAAAGTTAACTTGTTCCCTTGCACACTCATCTCAAAGTTAACTCATTCCATTTCAAAGTCATCCCATTGTAAACTCATACCAATCTAAACTCACCCCAAAGTATGCTCGCTCCATTGAGTTAACATGATACCAAATGTACGATTTGTAAACAAAGAAAGTTAACCAATGCAGGTACAAATTGATTGATTGATCAAATGTTGTTTAACTTCGAGCTGCAAATATTTCATGCATGAAAGCATATTAATGAGTGAACCCAGCTTTGTACTTGATGGGCATGCTGAGCTGGGTTTTTATCATGCTACTGTAACGGTTCCACCACAAGCGTTCTTTTTGGTTGGATATAATTCCCTAGTTATGATTTCCAGTACATATCTACACAAAGGAATTCCTGTCAATGGAATAAGGCGCACTAGTGTATTTTATCCACCAGGTAGAAATAAACAAGAAATCCAGAAGTTTTACGCCAGGGATAAATCTACACTTACACGACATGTAGCTCACAAAGCAATAGTCTGAGGGAAGACATGCCACTTTACCCAGACACATTTTTATGACTCTGGGCCTACCTGCCTTTGGTTTTACTCCTAAATGCTGCTTGATTAGTGGAAAAGCATCAAGTACCAATTTTAATGTCTTTGGTTATGACAAGGGATCCAACCCACGACCTTCCACACTCTAGGCGAGCATGCTAACCATTTCACCACCAAGGAATATGCAGGTACATATCAAATATATTTGGTCATTGCCAAGTCAAGTTGAAAAGATAGAGGATCCTTATGTCAAACTGAACTGCCTATTTATGCAGTAGATGAGCTGTTTTCAATTAATATGGAAAATTCATTTCATAGTTCTACCAAGTTAGGTTTTAGCATTGTAAAGGCTTCTCTTTAACATGTTTTATATAAACTGCTTACTGGTATTCCATTTTGCTGATCTATTTCAATCAATTTAGCCTAGACAGTTTTATGAAAGCTTAGGAATAGCAGTTCTGTCCATTTTGTTCTGTTTCAATTTGACTCCTAGTTGTTGTGTATTCAGTTTCAACTTTTTATAATTCAATTGTACTTAAAATGTGAAAGAAAATATGAGTGTACTTTTGCTTGTTGAGACATGCATTTTTGATTGCCACAAAGAGTGGGATTCCACCCTTATTGAAGGCCTTGTGGATACATTTGTATCTCTAAACTTTGGACTTTTGGTGGCTTCCTTTTGAAATGTGGTCAAGTCTCCTAATGACATTTATCCAAATCAAGATATGGAATGAATGTGTAAAGAAAGCAATAAATCCATTCCTTACTCAATTTCTTGTCTTGCCTGTGACTTTTAGTTGTGGAGGTGAGACATAGGTGTTACTTGTCGGAGACCACAACACCAGCCTAAACTTTTTGTAATCTTCATATCTCAGAAAATGTTTGAACCAGGCTAACCAAATATGGTATGCAGATAGTTCATTATGTGAACTTGCGGACCAGTCATACTTCATTTGAGCTTGACATCATTTTCATGGTTAGGTGACTTTGCAATTTTTTTACACTTAAGTCAATTTCTCAACAGCTGTTATACCTAGACACACATATTTGGTGTGCAGTTATATCTTGATGGGTACCTGCCAGTCTGCTATATGTCATTTGATCTTTACCTCATTTTCAAAGTCAAGTCAACTTTTTGTCTTACTCCACATTTCCAATTAGCTGGTGAGACATTTCTGTGTGTACACTTGTTTGCAAATTTTTCAAATTCTTCTGCATAATCCTTCATCAGTTAAGATTAGGGGCCTAAACATTGGAAGTCCATATTTAAATAAAATTCCATTTGTGAATTTCCAAACAATGTCAAAAGAAAAGCTTATACCATCATGACCATTTTGAAAATGAAAAAAATGAGCACAGCTCCATTTAACCATGTTTGTTACAGTGTAAATTCAAATTATTGTGAGGTTCTACATTGTAGATTAAACTGAACAAGAAGACAAATAGACAAGAACACATATTTCATAAACTGAAACAATAAAGCATACACCTCAAGCATGGAGAAGCCTCCACACAGCACTTAGAAAGAGCAAGGCTTACCACATATTGTTTTAAAATAATATATACTGTATATTTTCAAATTATGGTTTATTAATTATCCTCTCAATTTTCAATGTTTCAATGTCACTAAAGTCACTTACTTCATATGCATGAGTGCAGTTAATTTTTTCAGGAGATGTTGATGATGGAGACACTGTCATGGACTATATGGAACAAGAAAGGGCTAGAGGAATAACCATCACATCAGCAGCTATTTCATTCCACTGGAACAAACACAAAATCAACCTTATTGACACACCTGGTAGTAATTTTTTTAATTGCCATATTATTAAATCTATAGTCCATGTAATTGCAATACTTAAACACAAATCTCAGTATTTTTTAATACAATTGCAAAAAATCATCTTTGGCGTCTGTAGGCAGGTTGGTTTCTGTGTGATTTATAACTTTTATTCTGTTTAAAATTTCTCATCTGATTAAGATGGCGTTTGTTTCAAAATGTTCTTTATACAAATGCAAAGAAAGTTTCCTTAGGCCTTTTTTTGCATTGACCAATTTTTATATATAAGGGGTCAAAGGGTTTAAAGAAGCAATTTGCAGGAGATGAGAAATTTTTCTTCTTCATCTGATTATGATGGGATTTGTTTCTTTAGATTCTGGATGAGAGCTTTCAGTAGTATACAACAGACTCTATTTCTCAAGGTAAAATCTCCACCAAAATGGGACAATTTCTCATTCCCAATAGTTAATTTTCCCTTCCTTGACGGGGACGTTCCTTTGGATCCTTCGTACGTGGTATACATTTCTCAGCTTGTTTGGTATGCCTGTGTTTGAAGCGACGTTTCAGACTTTAATGAACACAATCTCTGTATAACTGAAAAATTATTAAGTCAAGGATTTCGTTACAACAAATTGATTAAAA
>JAULBM010073759.1:0-10013 GCA_032357055.1 Geukensia granosissima | reverse complement strand
CTGTAAGATAACTATTAAGTTTTAAATCTGATAATAATTAATACAACATTAAAAAAACATAATTCTAATCTTTTGCAATGTAAAAAATTACCTAAGCAATAAATTATTTATTTAACAAGAAGCAATTTATACTTTAATTCAATCAAAAATATGAATACCTTAGGGTATATAAACAGGCCACAGACAACAAATAAACATGGTCATTTAATTTTCATTGATATCAACAATGTTTTTAACGAGATGTTGCATTACTATCATTTCACCATTATAACACTATAAATGTTTCTTCTCAACAAATATGGTATCACAGTTCAGAGGAATTAATTATGGCAGAAATGAGATTTCATAAAATTATGCTATGTTTTAACATCCCCAGAATGTATTCTTCTATAAATTATTTCATTTCTTCCTTCCTTCATGGCTGTGTATCTGGCTACAGTAAATAAAAAGTCACTCAGTCTGAAAAAAGCAAATAACAAATAAAAACGTAGACACATTTTCTTGCCTGAAGACAAAATAATATAGGAAATATAAAAATAAGAGATGTGGCATGAGCCATCCACCAAATGACAGTCATATTTAAACTTCTATGGGTCCCATTACAGATCAATAATGAACCTGAGTCCATACACAACAGAAAGTGTAAAAGGCTCGACAGTCAAAATGTGAAACTACAGTCAAACCTCGGTGGCTCGAACTCAAAGGGACCAGGAAAACAGTTCAAACAATTGGTTGTTCAAGCTATCAGAGTTGGAAATTTCTGGAAATATTTCCTTATCAGTACAGGAAGTCCGATATTTATAATAGCTGCAGTAAAAAAAAAAAAATTAAGTTTGAACTTCTGAATCTTTTGTTTATACAATGGAAATTAAGCAAAATCAAACGAAGGATTAGGTTTATCATCGGTATACACTAAATTATATGATAATAAATAATTAACTTATTATTATCAATCGGTGTCACACCTGTGCTCAAATCATAATTTGTGGTAATCAATTTACCATTTGACCGGTTGTGAATAATTTTACAGGTTAGTTCGAGTCTTGCATTGTGAATTGAACTGTTTTTTCTAATGAAGAGACCAAAACATTAGTGTGAGAGTTTGAGAAACAGGTTTTATGAGCCAACTGAGTTCGAGAAACTGGGGTTTTATTTAGTTATATCAAGTATGAAAAATATTGGGATTTTAAAAGGAGTTTGATCCATCCATGGTGTTCAAGCAATCTGAGTTTTAGCAAACAAAGTTCAACTGTATTCATAAAACAGGACAAATGACCTAATCTTGTGAAAAATGGTGAACAAATAACAATAAATGAATTATTAAACAAGGACAACGACTGGACTACAGGTTCCTGGCTTGGGACAGGCAGATAATTATGTGGTGCGGTGAAACCAGTTAATGAGCGCTCAACCCTCCCCCTAAAGTGGGACAACAGCAATGAAAACACACAATAAAAATCGGTTGAAATAGTTTAACTCTTGAGATTGATACTAAAAACCAACAACAAATACAATTAATACAAAAACATAGTACAACAAAAGTATCAACCTCAAAAGAGTACTCACAGTTGCTGTCTGCTAGTTAAAAACCAGAAAGGAACTATCAGGAAACTACGTTTTCCTTACTAAGGCATCAATATAAACATGTCCAGTTGGATTAAGTGTTATATATCATTAAAAGTTATAGAAAACATGGTTTGTGCAAATGCCAATATAAAAATATACATGTATAGACAGAAAGTAGAAAAATTTATAACATATATGAACTGTTTAGTTCTGTAATAAACCATTTACAAAATCATGCATTGGACATGTATATATGTTGTACAAGTTGCAACATGTACAAAATATTGTACATGTTACAACTTGTATGACACAAAATACCAGTTATACAGGTTTATTACAAGTAGTTCTGGTTACCAATGTCACATATTATTTTATTTGGTCTTTGATACTATTTTATTATTTGGTTTGTGATAAAATTTATTTACTATATACCTGTTTAAATATTTAAGTGCCTCAGGATCAATTTCTTTAGCTTTTATCAATGGTGTTAAACTGAAAAAGAAAGTACAACCATGATCAGTGTATAATAATTAAATATAATAATTAAAGAATACTGAATAAATGCCACAAGACAACAACCCATTCCCCATTCCTCATTGTTAATTTGCTACATACTGATTTATTGTATATAATAACTTGTTTTCGTCCTGAATATGCAAGAAATATTTTCCACTGGACGTTAAGCAACAATTAATCAATCAATCATTGGTAATTTGAACAATTTTAAAAGAAAAAACAGAGTGATGATTTGAGATCATGAACAAGACATACTGGGAGCTAAACCATAAAAAAATACCCAACTCCCCAATGGATTATCTGCCCTTGGAATGGACAGAGATTAAATTCCTTCCTGCATATCTACACGTTGTGCCTAATGGTCATGTAAAGTTCCACTGAATTCCACTGAACATTTTTGAAGATGTGCTTACAAGGTAAGTGTGTACAGACAGACAGGTTGATTACTATATATCCTTCAAACTTGGATCGTGAGGGTATAATAATATCAAAAGTTACATAATCCATTTACACAATAATATAATGAATTTAGTTAAAATTATGCAATTTTCTGTTATTTCTATATTGCTATAACAGTATGTTTCAAAAGTGAAGATTGTTATAAAAATTGTTTACTAAGGTTATTTAACAACAAAATCATAATAAACTTTCGATGAATTCTAATTAAACTTCCAATATTTTGGCCCTCAGAGTGTCTGATGAATGATTATCAGAAAAGCACTTTGAAGAATTTGTTAAAAATCTAAATAGGGAATGGGTTGTCGTCTTATTCTTTATCCTTTATTATTATATTTTAATTGTTCCAAAATTAAACCATTATGTCCAACGTTTCGACCTAGCAGGTCTTCATCAGGGGAAAATTCCTTATCACAGATTACATTTTGTCGTCATGCACTGCCATTGAAATCCAAATGTTATTTCTGTCTCTATACATGATGTAAATTGCTCTCTGTGGCCTATTTTTAACTTGTAGATAGTTAAACATTCAGAAAATAACATGTCTCTAGACATGACGTCATGTAAAGAGACAGAAATAACATTTGGATTTCAATGGCAGTGCATGATGACAAAATGTAATCTGTGATAAGGAATTTTCCCCTGATGAAGACCTGCTAGGTCGAAACGTTGGACATAATGGTTTAATTTTGGAACAATACTATAACGTCAAATATGTAGCACAGCCAATAAAACTAGCTATAATCAACTGTTAAGATTTTTTAAGCAGTAGTCTTAGCTTGCTTACAACATTGTTCTAGATATTCCAAAATAAATAACCTAACTCACATAGCTGAAGTAGAGAACAACTTTTCTGAAGTAGAATTCAGCTCTCTTTAGGTTGGCAGGAACTCCTTGTTGAACGATGCTCCTCAATGTGTGGTTCATTACAACATAACCAGATGGCACATCAATCTCTAGCACGGACAACCCAGACTCTCGACTTTTTTCTTGGTACTGCCAGCTATAAAAACATTACAATTTTGAAAATTAAGGTGCTGTGCAAGGTCATCATACTACAACTGATGTATGAGGCATTAATTTACCGGAAATTGTGGATCTTGTATTGTTATGGACCCAACAGCTTGTACTTAATATCATTAATCAAAACGGTAACATCGGAATCAAATTGAAAAAGATAATTAAGGATATTGTTAACGTACTGTCCAAAAATTATGGTAACTGATCATTAAATATATCATAAATCATTAATTTTTAATTCAAAGACATGACTTTTACTTCAGCTCATTTTATTATAAAAACAGATTTTATTATACAAACAGTAGCATTATAATTACCTAACACATGGATGTAATGTTAAGATGGAATTGTTACGTCCACCAAATTTAGGTACATCATCCAGGTAAAGGTGGTAGAACACTAATTCATCAACAGTTGGACGCACATACTTTGTCCATTCTACATTTACAGTGGTCGTCAACTGAAAACAGATTATCCTATTAAATTGTAGTCGTAAGATGAGGTGAAAATATTGACCTATAGGTCAGTAAACATATACTGACTGAGGACTTAAGTCTTGGGTCAATATGCATTTCAAAGGTCAATAAATAATGAATGGGTTTTTGATATTTCCATGTTTAAGGAGGTTCAGGTGTCTTCCGCCATCTTGGATTGCAAACTTAAAAGTATTGACTTTTTCTATAATTGCAAATACAATATACTGTTATGAAATTAGAACTGAATAATCATATTGTAATTCTCTATCTAATGACATATTCGTTTTTTATGCATTCACAGAGGATAAAGAGCTTTTTAATATTTTAGGAATTAAAATGTAGACAGGGGAGGTAACTCTTATGACTTAATTTTATAAAGGATTGCTCTACAGAATTGTATATTTATTAATGTAGCAAGAAAACAAGATCGGTGATCCTAATTTTTCTTTTTATTTTCTGACAATATATGATAAAAGCTATCTTTTCCTATTTGTTTTAGATTATGTACTCTATATCAAGAAAAATGTAGTTTTTCCCTATATAATCAACAGAAAATGTAGGATTTTGTACTACCCATTGCTTGAAAATGAGACCGGTGACATACACATTTGATTGTAATTTTTCGAACAGCACAATATAGGTTATCTTTTGGCAAAGTATAAAAAGATGATAAACTGGAAACAATTAACAGCTATACTATATACCATCAAGACATCTGCTGTTGTTAATGACAATACCGTTTTGTTTTTCGTAGATTTAAAATTTACTTGCTTTACACTTTACAATAATTGCTGATTTGTAACAGTAAAGAAACAGTTCAGTTACTATAGGCGCACAGTTGATAACCATATAACGGATATGAACTGACTAAGCCAAGTCTATGTTTAACAAATGTTAAAAAAGAAGTTTTTCAACGCTTAATTGATCATACGTGCACAACACCAGACTTTATACTTTTGTGACAAATATTGTTTTACAAACTTTTGTGAAAAAGTGGTAGCTGTCGACAAAGATAACTTCAAGTTTAACTAAATTAAGTGTGTTTAAAATTTCGAAAGAATGTTTTAATACGTCAGAAATTATTTACACCAGTGTTTTGGTAGACTTTTTCATAGTATAGGTTGTTAAGATTTTAACAATAGTCAGTGTACCGATTTACTTGTGGTCCACATGTTTGATGCTGATATCCAAACGGGACTAAATGGGTTGTATGTAATTTTGGCAACCAAATCGCAGTAATAACACTGGTAATCAGTAAATTGCTGCAACAAAGCATTGCAAATTTTTAGTTTCACATTGTAAAACATCGATGTTATACTAATATTAGAAATAACATTAATTATTAATTGCCTTGAATTAAGCATTTCACCAGCAACTTTAACAATCTTCTTGTCTCCTGTTGTAAATCAAGACATTTCAGGAGATACTTTTGCATTCTTTTGAAACGTTTATTTTTAATGAAGATTTCAATGGAGAAACTTAGTAAAATTAAAAGTAATGAATTGAAAATTCAGTTTTAATTAAACCGCTCGTAGCTTTTATGGTATATTTTTGTTTGATTAATATGTTCTCTTGTTTGTTTCTATTTCTAAAGGGGATTGGCAAATATTAACGTCCTACACAGCAATTAAATGCTCTGAGTAAGCCAGCATGGTAATGTAATAAATATAATGATTTTAGTTTCAAAACTTATTATAAACAGTAAAAAGAATTCGAAGATACCAGAAGAGCAGACAGAAATCTTTACGTCAGAAAACAGATAAGACCTTTACCAACAAATGCAGTGTGGACACAAAAAATGTCTCGCCTGTATATGCATTGTGTATATGTGGCTTTGACCCTATTAACGTGTGGACACAATAATTTTCTAATCAAGATATATCGGCAAGTAATACCGCCAGGGCATTTAAATAAAACAAATCAATAGTCAGTAATTTTTGAAAACATGATAAAGGCGAGTTATTGTTGATCAGTAATGAAACTTTACTAAAGTCAACTGAATCATGAAAATGAGGTCAGGGACAAAAGATATGTGGCAGACTGACATGTACTCCTATCAAAATTAATAAGCACACCCAATATTGTTGACTTACCACTTATAGTAAATGAGAAACAAACCTTAGCATGAAAACTTGACCCTCGTCAATGGACTGTGAAATTGAGGTCAAGGACAAAAAACATGTGACAGACTGATATGTACTCCTAATAATCAATAAGCACACCCAATATTGTTGACTTACCACTTATAGTAAATGAGAAATAGACCTAACCATGAAAACTTGACCCTGGTCAAGTGACGTGAAATTGAGGTCAAGGACAAAAGACATATATCAGACTGACATGTACTCCTTATGATGCATAGGCATACCCAATATTATTGACCTGTCATGTATAGTTACTGAGAAATGGATCTTAGCGTGAAAACTTGACTGAGTCAATGGACCATGAAAGTTAGGTCAAGGACAAAAGACATATGTCAGACTGACATGCACTCATAATGATGCATAACCATACTCAATATTATTGATCTGCCATGTATAGTTACTGAGAAATGGATCTAAGCACGAAAACTTGACGCAGAGTTTGTTAAAGTCACTGAACCATGCAAATTTGATCAGGGACAAAGGGCATATAGTTAATCAACAATTTCATAAAACGAACTATATGTACACCAAAACATGTCCTCCTAGGTTTTATAGTTGCAAAGATATAGAGGTTTAAAAAACTAACGCCGCCGCCGCCGCCGCCGCCGCTGTCGCCGCCGGAAAGTAACACCTATGTCTCGCTTTCGCGATTTCGTCGCAGGCGAGACAAAAACGAAAAACAAATATAGTACACAACATTATGATGAAAACTTAAGCTTTGGTAAAACAACCCTACAAAAGCTAGGTTGAGTTCAGGTACTCCGAAAAAGTAAACAAATTCTGCTCCACTAGTGGCACCTGTTGTGTTACTTAGTAGACATAGCCGTAGTTAAGTCAAATCAATGTCAGTCACATCCGTTTGTGAACGGATTTTATAATCACGACAGTGGAAAGATTTCCTTGTCATTAGAAATATGATATTTTGCACTGGTCAACGGCTCCTCATTCTTAAGTAGCACAACAGACACCAATATTGAAGTCTGCCTCATACCTTGATCTTGGAAGTAGCGGGAACTGCTAACCCTTCCAAATCCCTTCGTTCATCACCGGTTTTGGTCCGCTTTGTTCATATAATTTATGTCTGTTCCTTCTTGTTCATGTTCTCGAGATTTTTGAGTCTGTGGCGGTTTCCCCTTTTTGTATGACCCGACGGGTTTCTTTACATTTTTTTTGTTTTTTTTCTCGTTTATTTCGTTATTTATTTACAATTTTAGCCTTTAAACGCATTTATCAGACAGTCTGCGGTTAACCTCGTACTGTCAGTGATGTGGGCAGGTCATTATACTTACATTTATTTCACTGCGTTGGGACCGAGAATGGATTTCGTCTCTACCCTTGTTTAACTCTCTGGAAATTACCAACTATCCCATCGTAGAAATTTTTCAATATTATTTTGAATGATTTTAAATTATTTTTCTTTCACATAATTTCTCTGTCAAAAAAATATCCTACTATAACTTTTTTTGGTATTTGATAACTATTTCAGTAAGAATTACCGTTCTTGCAACACGATTTCTGTACCTCATTTACCTGTCTGGTAATCCCTGTGTTAGCTATCTATCAAGCCGGTGATTTATGGCAAGCATATACAATACATGAATTGGACGTAAGGTTGATAAAATTAGACTCGGGAGTAAAAAGAATTCCAAGAAATCAAAGGGGCAGACAGAAATCGTTAAATCAAAAGACAAAGAAACAAGACCAGTGGCCAACAAAAAAGAAAAAAAGACACTGTACTCATGACACTACACTGAAAACTAAAGCTAGAGTAGCCAGAACCCTATTACAACTATGGTGAGTTTAGGCAACCCGAAAGGGTATCTCCTGCTCCACAATTGCACCAGTGTTAGACAAAGCCGGTGTATAGTCGCAATTGGTGTTAGTCATAACCGGTATAGGAACGGATTTGTTGTCACGACAGTGAGAAGATATCCATGATCAGTTATGAAATGGATATTTCGTATCAGTCAACCAAATCATGACGCAAAGTAAGTCTTTTTCCTTGGCATAAAACTCTCAACCCTTTACCTCGCCAGGTACACAGCACCACCTCAGGATATAGTCTTCAAATGTTCAATTAGTTGTATATAAATTTTCATAACTTTCTTCCTTCTAAATGAATCAACAAGGCATACAGTATATGACCGTTACAATTTATGCTATCTTTAATTGCGCGTTCACTTTTCCAGGCGGTTCTTTATGTTACTGGATTCGATCTATATCTCATATACATAAACAATTAGTGCAGCCTATTATAAAAATGGACTGAATGAAAACAGAAAACAAAACTTTCTGATAAACAAGAGGTTTTCACCGTTCCGACAGCAAATATCAAAATAAGTGTTTACCACAAGTCATCTTTAGGAGCTGTAAAATTTTGAAGTTGGGCATCACATTTTAATAGCCGTTGTAAAATCTTGTCACTGTAGCAGCTTGCAGAAGATGACTGATTGTTTTGCAAGAGAATTCTTAAATTTCATCTCCTCGAAATACCATACAGTTGTACATTTATGATCATGATTTCAAATTTTAAATTAAAGCCGTTTTTATATTGTAGCAAAAACTGGACTTAACATTGAGCAGCTGTGACTATGTTAGAAAAGTCAGCTCTATCTAAATTTAAAAATGCTATTCGTGATGGAAATACATGTAACGTAAAAGTCATTCCTTAACATTTCTTGTATACTATGGTCCTTGGAAATTAAACATAATACTTTCTCAGTTCCGCAATTCTTCATCATTTCTAAACAATGATTTGTTTAAAGTAAATATAATAGATTCCCTTAAATGTTCCTGTGGCGCACCCGTCGAACATAACCACTTCTTCGATTGTGTTCGGTATGTAGAAATACACCGTCAACTCTATCACAGTCTGGTCTGGTTGCCTGCCCACATACTAATTGATGTTCATTTGTTAACGAGAGGAAGTACTGAATTGAGTTGTAGTGAAAATACTGATATTATTAGGACTGTCTTTCGATTTATCAGAGGCTCAAATAGATTCCTTTTTGTTTAACTATCTACGGATCCACATCACACACACATACACTCAATGAACCGTCATAAACAACAGGAACGCTTTTTTTACATGCGCTTTTTGTAACCATGTGACACTTTGATATTTATATATTTGTCTTGTTTATGCTCTCAATCAAACATGTTAATATTAATGTATTGTATTCGGGAGAAGACTTCGTAAGTTGGTAAAACTTGTTTCGGATCCCATTTGTTTATTTTGACAAATGAAATATGTTTAAACTAATTAAAAATGTACTCGTTTTTCTGACAGCTAGTTCATAATCTAAATACAATTGATGCTTCTCTTTAGCTAAAGCATCAATCAACGTTCAACTGAATTTCATGTACAAATATTTTAATGAAAAGATATGGGGTTAATATCCGAAAAACTGCACTCCAACCACAAGAAAACACGGATTTTACAAATGTAGATATCTCAACAGAGTCCTCAACAAGTGTGAATTCCCACTACCTGTGAAAACCTCTATATCACCCACAATAAAAAAACGTGTTTATAAAAATAATACTGCTTCTACATAAATAATATCACAAATGTACATGACTGTTCAAAAGATACAGTTTACATCTGTCAAACATCGTAATTTGCAAATTTTGTAATATTCTAGGCGTTTTTTGATGTCATAGACAGTATTATTTATTTGGTGCATGAATGTATCATAAGAACTTCATCAAGTTTGACTGATCTTCCTATATGTAGCCCAAAGCGTGTCTGATAAATATAAAATATAGGACATTTTGTAATTTGTACTGACTTTATCACGGAAAATATTCAGTGAGCCCGTAGGGCGAACTGAAT
>JAULBM010073748.1:0-10013 GCA_032357055.1 Geukensia granosissima | reverse complement strand
TAATCGACGGGATGTAGACAAAAATGCAACAAAATATTGATTAAAATCAGTTTTAATGTAAAATATAGAGCAGAAAATCAAAGAAGACAACATTAAATGATCATAAAATAATGTTATAAAGATATCCTTTATCATATTTATGAACACGTTTATTCGAGTATCAAACAAGTATAAATGGGTTGCTTTCATCTTGACGAGTTTTATTTGCTACCCATTTCAGATTTAAAATGCTCCGATTAAAATTTTTTCTATAAATTTGCATTATAATGGAGTTAACGATATTATATTTGAAGATTTGCCGGCATCAATTTTGATTTGATAGTCGCAAATATCCGTTTACTGGCTCCGCTAACGCATCGCCAGTACACTCAATTTGCGACCATCAAATCGCCAACTGTTGCCGGTAAATCTTCAAATACAATACTGTAACTTCTAAATATTATTTTGTAGGCAGCATCATCCCGAGGCATAAGTCTCAAAAAGAAATTCATTAAACAAATTTTCCTTGAACTATATAAACATGGGTCTAAAGGCCAGATGAACTTGTTATATAACACCGAACTCTAAGAAAAAATAACATTAAACTTTGTAAATATTCTTGATTGAAAATACTTTCAGTTTTTTTTAAATGGAAACGAATACATTGAGAATTCGTAGATGACGATTGACAATGACACCATTACAATGACACAATCATTAACTTCAAGAAAAGATCAAAGATTTTGTTGGAAACAAATAACATTTGTCTATAAAATTATAACTTATAGTCAGATGAGATATGGTTTTATATCTAAACTTGCAAAAATAATTGATTGTTGGGTGGTACGCCTAATTTGCAAATATCTCATGCATATTCAGTAAGAAGAGGTATTAAGTCAAGTATATGAGAACTGAAAAATTCTTAATCCAATAACACGAGGCAAACTCGATCAAACGAAATGAAAAAGGAAAAAAAAGATGCTTGAAATCTTGCCAAAAATACGATAATGTCGGGTGTTCCTTAAGTAATCACCTAAAATCCCGTCTGCAGTAATTGTCATGGAATATTTTATTTCCAGTCTGGAATGACGTCAATTCTGTAAGAGTTCATTTTTAAGTTAGAGGTTAATGCCTTTAACCTGCTGAGAGGCATATTGAATACACTTTGACGACTTTGAAATTAATAGGGAGGATCGTTATTGGATTTGACATAGCAACACTCCTAATCGATGTCCAGCTCAAACTGCGACTAAAGGATATCTACAATCGCCGATGATAAATCCCATATTTTTTTAGCTGATAATCTGATAAAATTTAATGAAAATGGGTGTAGTTTGCTTGTTTGTTTAAACTAGAGTTTTATTTACTAGCCGTCTCTCCGACTGTCTATCATTGTAAAATATGTTATTATTGTGTCACTTATTTGACCATGAAATTGAGGGTCATTTTTGGATTAATATCTTTGCTCTGGCTATATATTGGCGATTACTGTTTCGATTTCTATTTTGTCGTCGGGCAGGTATACATATGGTAATACCTTGTAGTTTCTTTGTTTTTTATGATGTCATTTTCGGATTCTAAACTGAACGCAGTTGTTTCTTACTCACAATATTTATGGTTCTATATGTTTCCTTGGTGGTTCTAAAATAATTCGTGTTTGCTTCGATCTTGTCTCAAGATGGATGGTTCTTGGTGTTCACTGGATCCAGGGTAGTTTATTTCGATTCTTTTTATATCTTTTCTGGGGCAGGTGCTCGCGACAACACAAGTTATTCGACAAGATGACAACTAACTTTCGGCTAAGTTGCTATTTCTAACCATTTTATTATCTTAAATGCTACATGGCGCTCATAGCTAAAGTATCTTAACTAACGTATAACTCCAACTGAGTTTTTCAGACTGACTGCTAATAAATCTCAATGAAGAAGGGATATGAAAACCAAACCATATCAGCACATCGGGCTTACCGGAGCTACAATATCACTGCTTTTTCTTAAATAGCAGAAATGAAAAAATAATATGCGAAAACATTACCAAACTCTGTTTTAAGCCTTAGTATAAAAATTAATTAATTATTTGTTATTCTGATCAAATCCAAAATATGTCTGAAATATTGCCCACAGGGCACTGTAACTAATTAATCGTTTAAAAAACCAATCAAATTCCTAAATCATGCAGAAATCGAGTTCCTAAACCTATCTGCACGGTCACTACGACACATTTGCGAAATGGTTCTCTAATTTTATTCAGATAAAAGTAAGACGGGTGCCACCAGTGCTCAACCTTCCGGAGCATATGAAATCATTTTTGTTTTTGTAGGGTTCGTGTTAATCCAGCTTTAGTTTTCATTGAGTGTTGTGTGTACTATGTTTGCCATTCTATTTATTTTTTTGCCATAGTCTTGTCTGTTTTCCGACTTGTTGTTTTCCCCATTGTATCTCGGAATTCTTTTAATTATATGTTAAATTGTTCCCATTCTGATAACGGCTGTGGTATTGCATCAGGACGTTAAACAATAACAATAAAAATAAATAAACAACGGCATCTATCATTTTAAACCAGATTCCCATGGTTATAGTATAAGTGCAAAGTTTAAAAGATGGAATTGTTCATCGACAAGAAACAACTCGTTTTAAACATGTTAAAAAACACGGGGTAACTGCGAACGTTAACTATTTCATACAACAGAAGAAGTGGTATGCGGGAATCCGAAGAAATGCAAATTTCATGAAATATAGACAATCTGTAATTGACAGGCTAAGAAATAAAAAGAATACGGTATACGAATCAACAAATATTGTGCATCAGACAAGTCTAAAAGATACATTTTCCAAGTAAACAAATGAAGTGGTCCTCTATATTTCCAGTACTCTTGGGTATATTTAGTCAGAATGATCACTAAATGGAGGATTGTTGACTGAAAAAAAATATAATTAATATTGGGGATTGTAAAATGAAACTCTCCTTGTTTTCTGGCTGATGTCCCTGGATAGATCCGTACGTACAATGACAATCAGTCCTCAGTCAACCGGTAGGGGGCGCGCCGTTAGTGCCAATTACAATGCTGACATTTTGTTGAAAAATCCATGGATAAAAATTTTGTCAATCAAATAAAATCAGTTTTTTTAGGAATATCTATTTATTAAAAACAAGTAGTGCGTTCGAATAGGACATAATTTGACCAATGGCCAAATCTTAATTTTTTTCTTTATGATAGTTAAAAACCGTTACAATTGAATGACAGATATACATATCATGGGGTTGGTTTGAAATGTAGAAGAGAGAACGTAATATGTAAAATACATTTACAATGCAAGTCGCGCCAACGAGTATGTTTCTCCAGGCGGAGAAACCGAACGACCCACTCAGTCGAGTTTCTACACCAGAAGGTACTTAATTGACTTTATTTGTTTGGTTCTTGTTTATTTTGATAAATCACAAATTAAACTTAGCACTGCGTGGTGTGGCACAAATAACCTTGGTGACCTTTCAATCGTTGTCCCGGTCGATGACTTTATGATCTAAAATGTTTGGTCTTTTCATCATTTATTTTTTAGCTAAATATGTAATTGGTTACAATTTTCGGACATATTTTTAAATTTTTGTTTACAATTTGGATTAAAGGCAAGATAAACATTTTAACCAAGAGAGTTTTAGAAACCTTTACATTTTTTATGTATTTTATGTTGAAATATAATAAAACTTTGCAATTATTAAGAAAAAAATATTTATTTTAGGATAGATAATGATCATTAATGATATTTGAAATAGAGCAAAAGTATTTGGTTTACAATTAAAATGGGACATACACTTTTTGTGAAAAACAAAAATGGGACAAACCCTCTTTCCAATTTTGAATATATTGGGACATTCGGTTTTCGGTTACAGTCTCTAATTCGAACTGCAACAGTAGATACATTTCTATTAATATGATGCTAAATGATTGCATTTAAAATAATTCTGATTGTCGTGAATAATATTGCTGATCATTTCTCGACATCTGCATACAGGTGGCGGGTATAAGAGATTTCGGGTTGACAGGTAGAAAATCTCTATGTTTTCTTCATAAATTATAGAAAATTGTGATTGGACACAATTCTTATTACAACCCCACTCGTCCTGATAGGTCTGAACTTTTTTTTATCAGAATATCGTATTTTATCAATTAAACTAAGAAATCAAAAATTGGGAAATTTCTTGTTCTTATGGTAAATTGAAATTAGACTGTATTCAGTAACCAGGAGGTTGTACTGGAGAGTAATAATGAATACAGTATTCTTACATATTGTTAATTTTAGAGGGTATGTTGATCCACCTTATATTATTCCATTGGTTGATTGAACGTGGCTTAACGTAGAGCGGCAATTATTTCATGCGTTTTCAAGACGATAGCATATTAATGAATGGTGTTTATGAATGAACCCTACTTTGTCCTAGGCCAACACGCTGATCAGCATTTTTAACGTGCAAGGTCCCGAAGGAAAAAGTCCATAGGAAGACATGCCACTTTTCCAAGACACATTAATCTGACTCTGGACCGATCTCATTTTGCTCTTATTCCTAAATGCTGTCTGCTTAGCGGAGAAGTAGCGATTGCCGAATACCAATTTTAATGTCGGACTGGGATTAAACCCACATCCTTCCGCACTCGAAACGAGCATGCTTACCATTGCTCCACCGAAGTGGTGTTGAATAGTTAAGAATAAAAATATTACTGAACTACAAGTATTATATACATGTAGTAGTTTTATGCTATTGATTAAAAAACTTCCAAGATCTGATTGAGTATAACGCTGATATTGACAGATGATCGAATATTTTTCACTAATTGCCACGATATTTTAAAAGACAAACAATTAATTAAAATACTATTTTTACAGGAAAAACGTAGTAAATTGTGTCTGCAGAAGTTCTTACATAACGTATTTTTCTCATCTGATCGATCAATGAAATATTCCTTTCAAGTTCAATGATCGGTCATAGCTTATTCTGTCACTATACCAACGTCATTTTAACAGAAATATTCTAAAAGAGTCGTAAAAGATTTGGAGTGATTCAGGCGAAACACTGAATCACACCTTTGCCTTTTCCGAAAATATATCTATGACGAAACTTGGCAAATTTTCAAATTGTCTTGATTCATTTATAGTCGCCAACTACGTAAATCATGTGGTTCCAATAAAAAGGATTACCATTGATGGCTAAAATTTTAAGGAATGGTTTCAGAGGCGTATATGTGAACATGTATATAGTAAATACCTTCCCGGTAAGTTGATGTTTTTTTCATTTAAATTTTTGTTTGTTATATATATTTTTATACAACTGTATATAAACAACACGTGTTTCCGTTGACATTTAAACTTAAATTCAGTTGCGTATGTTGTCGATCAAGTGTAACTTGTTTACTAACAAAACATTTTTGACACATTTTAATATTTCAAAAAATTGGCATTCACTTATCTTTTCCTGTTTGTTGTAACCAGATATGTGTGAGTTGTAATAAAAGGGGGGTTTTCGGTTGACATATTAATGTTGCAAGAATGACGAAGGATTAGAAGAAAGATGAAGCCGATCCCCGTAGTCAGGGGTGTTCGGACGACCTTTCTTTAAAAACCAATGAGCACTTTTAAAGTCTAAAAAACAGGACTTTCTGAAATACAAAAACAGAACTGGATGGGCTAGATTGCAGGATTTTGCACCAAATACACCAGACCCCGGCCTTAAAGGTCGCTTCTCGCGGTGCCCTTAGAAAATTCCTGGCTACGGACATAAAACCGGAAAATTTATGACGTTTCAGCGGCAAAGGAGAAGTGCGAATTAAACCTTATGGCTATCATGCAATCAAATGATGAGTCTGATTGCGTTATAAATATTATGTGTGTACTATTTAGTTATTCGGGACTGTAAATACACTGATTTTATACGGATTTGGCACTTTCAATATGTTCAAACAGATCTATTTCATATCAAAATCCGAGATTACTAGAAATATCGCAACATACTTGCGGTTTCTTTACAGGCCCTGGTTGTAAATCGATGGCGGATTGCGTATTTTTGAATTTGAATGATGGATGGCAGCCCAAATTTCAAACTGTAAAACCGATGCTCAGAATGTTTTGAACGATTGTTTGGTTGCTCTTTAACGTCAAGCGGGCAATATTTCAGCCATATATTTCTCCCACAACCAGGGATCTCCCTTTTAGTGGACCATTAACTCCAGGACGGAGATACCTAGTGCCTCTTCATCTAAGGCATTTCCTGTGGGAAGGGGTAGTCGATTATTTTTACATCCCGCTCAACCTTTGGACGCCCTTATATCGAGGTTCTACCTGCAGACAGAGAAACCGAATTGCCTGTTTCTATATCCTAGCTGCATTCGGGGAGCTTAGAATTCAAACACTTTGTAAACAGTCGTGTTTAAATTTTAGCAAGTTTAGTATTTTGTTTATATAAAAAGCCCAGCAGGAATGAAACACTTTATTCCCTAAACACGGTTTAATTTTAAATAACTTAAAACTATAATTATCAACCTTCTCAAAATCCTAAAAAATATAAAAATTCCGTTTTAATTGATTCAAGGTTAAAGTCCATCGGCATATATAACATGCATCAAGTGCTCGAACAATAAATCATTAGGGGGCTAGCTGGGGTTAGGCCTGGGAATTTTATTGCCACGGGATGCCAATTGGGAGTGTTTGGGAACGGGGGGAATTTTAACCTACAAACCACTCATAAGTAGCTGTTGCAAAGATATCTTTGACGTGCTGAGTGAGTGACATTTCTCAACACGGGGCACAGCGGAAACGTTCCCAACCGAGACGGATGAGAATGTAAACATCCCACCCAACCAACGGACGCCCCTTTAGAAGGGTTCTACCTCCTGGCGGAGAAACCGAGCAACCAATGCTACTCCCGGGGTGGTTGAATATTTATGCACCCCACCAACTAACAACCGAGTTGAAATTTTGAACTTGCAGGCGGAGAAACGAAACCGGGCGGCCCTGTTCTATACCTCGGATGCCATCGGGGGGGATTCTGTTTTGTAAAATAATTAACATTACATAATATTAATTGCCTTATGTAAGATTATACTCGTCTTGTTTGGTGTCAATACCAAACGAAGACAGAACCGAATCATCTTGTGGTTATCAAGGGTCCCTTCTTTAGAAAGTGTAGTAGGTGTATATGTTGGATTACCAGACGTGTCGCTGAAGCAAGATTGTTTATCAAGCATTCAATGTAGTGATTTTTACAAACGATGTTATTTGAGGCTCTATCGGCTGGAACATGAAAAAAAATTCATGAATGGCGAGCAAGTCCCTCATGACAGCAGGGTCCTTGGAAACTGGAGGAGCAGTAGTGCTCATCGAGCCTTGTTATTTTTTTATCCGAATCTGAAAAATTTATATGACAGTCTTGACCAATTCAGAGAAGGTGTCAAACACTACTTTTCTTGCTTCGCCTATTGTCTTACATAATCATCTACTGATGACATCAATTCCGTACTTCAATGTTGATTATCAGGGCATTTAACTACGAGAAGAGAAACACGTCCATATTCGCCAAGGAAAACAAGGGCTTTTCCATTGCAATCACATCTATGTTTGGCTAATGGTTTTAACGTCCTACACAGAAAATCAATGCTCTCAGTCGGACGATCCCTGTTGGAACTTATGGTATTGATGTAGATTGTGCAGTTGGAACATTGTTGTTATAATTTTGTAAGGGGCCCGTTTGGATTGATGTATCTTGTCCACTTCAAGGTCGTTGTTTAAGATGTCGTCGTTTGGTGGTGACTTCCTGTTTCTTGTTGGATTGTTTAGACTAAAATGGCACTTTCAGGGCCACGGTGCCGAGTAGTGCACACCGATTCCTCTGTGTAGTAATTTCCATGGCCGCATCCTACCTGCATAAGGGCTGGTAGCCACTGGGTCTATGCGTCGAGGGCGATGTAAGAAGTTGGCCATTACTTCAACACTCCACTTTATACTATGGTCAAGTTTCCAGATCGGCAGCACGTGTTGCTGCTTTGAGGACAGCTACAAGACTGTGAAAATAAAAAAAACACATTTAAATACCTTCTGACCTTTTATGTGCTAACAAACTAACTTTCCACCCATGCTCAATTTCAAATATTTATCCATATTGACCAATCGGTTTCAGAGGATAAGATTTTTTAAATTTGTCAGCCAATCAGAAACAAGAATCTTACGTAGCGGCCATATTTTTTTATCGGATCAGGATGAAACCAGGAAAATTTGAAATTGACCTTCCATACATGTTTCCTGTAAAGTTTGGTTACATTTGACCTTAATGTTTCAAAAAATGTACAAGATTAATGACCAAGGACGCCGAGTGATGACAAAAGCTCACATCGCCTTTGACAAGATAAGCTCAAAATACAAAATTATCAATGTTAAAGAAATATGGAAAATTAAGGTACGCTATATGTACATTTCAAGGAGTAACCTCTCATCAGTAGCATTAGAACCGAAATATAGGAAGTCAAAGATTCAAATATCGCGAAATAAGCACTCAAATCCAAACAAATCGAAATGGGAAGCCAAATCCGACGCCAGGGACTACTACTATGTCTCAAATAATTTCATCTGTAATGGCCAATTTTTACCGTTTAGGAGATAAAAAACTACGTTCCGATTTTTGACACTTTAACAATTATAGCCCACGAGAGCGGTCGGTTTCTCCGCATGCAGCGGGTTAAGCCCCTGCTAAAGGGTCGTACGCCAGTATGAAGGAATATATATAAATAACCCACAACCCTAGGAGTATCAAGGGTTAATAAATTGGTTGCTTGATTTTTTCCATCTAGGCCAGAACTGTTCTAAAACGGCGATCGTTATAGGAAGGGATGTATTAATTTTCGAGGAAATGTCCATCACAGGTGACGTTGTTAAAATGGCATGATCCCAGCCCGTTAAATTACTTTTTGTAACAACTGGTCATAAAGGTCCGATTCTGGCCAGTCCAAAACGCTTATTTTCCGCCCTTACCCAAATCATACCAATTTTAAAAGAAAATTCTTCCGGCTTTGTCAATCATCACATCCCCTTTACCGGAGCGGTCTTCAGGGCTTGACCCACAGAGCTGACCCAGCGCGATTCCCAGGTGGCGGATAGGAGAGGCCCTGTTGTGTCCCATCCCACCTGTTTTTTCGATATTGATAATTGTTGAGCTTATTCTCGTCCTGAATAAGCATGAAATATTTGCCACTGGACGTTAAGCAACCGAGAATCAATCAATCAATCAATCTAATTGCATTTACCTTTTCAGGAAAATATGGCCAGTGGGACAAAATATAAATTGGCAAATATGGGAAATTTTATCTTTTTATCCGAGTTAAATAGAGATTCATTCAATTGGATTTATCTCAATGGAAATTTTTCTCATAAGAATAATAATGAAAAGTCGAAGCCTATTAAAGTTTTAGAGATAAAAGGGTCAAAGGAGCAAATTACAAAATTACCATTGTTGAATAAATATGGAGAATTTGGATATGCTATATGTACATTTCAAAGAGTAACCTCTCATAAGTAGCATTGGAACCAAATCATAGAATTCAAGGATCCAAACATAGCAAAAGAAGCACTTAAATTCCAAACAAATCGAAACAGGAATCCGAATCCAGTGGCGTAGCCAGGGTTAAATTCATGTGGATGCTTTATTTTGCGGCAGGGGGTCTGTGGCCGATTAAGGCCTCCAGTGGGTCCAAGGCAAAGCCCTGTTAGGGGGTCCAGGGGGGGGGAATCCCCCCGGTTGAAAACGATTTTTTGGTATTGTGAGCAATTTTCTCAGATTGTGATTATGGTGTAATTTTGTGTATTTTGGCCATAATTTAGTGCAGAAAAATACTAAAAAACTTTTGAAAACAAACGGAAAGGATCATCTTTTTTATAAACATCATATCTACACGATGCAATTGGAAAATATCTGGTTTTTCGACATAGAAATAAAAGTTTCATAATGTTTATGAACAAAAAGTGTTAGTTCCAACTTTGCCTAATACTAAACTCGAA
>JAULBM010073737.1:0-10013 GCA_032357055.1 Geukensia granosissima | reverse complement strand
AAAAAACAAAACAAAACAACACAAAAAATGACTTGATAGGATCTTCATAGCAAATATTATTTACCTAACCACATCTAAGGTTCACGTATTGCTTTTCTTTTTTTAAAGAAAGCAACTTGTTTAAATACTAGCGGCATTATTCCTTGTATTGCACATGGATATGGGTACATTTTAACTAAGTCTAGATCTCGGTTTTTCCATGTATTGATCATATACTACTGAAGAAAGCCATGAAAGCATAATTTTTCACAAAAAGAACATGGGTAATGATGTATTATGTATCCGGCATGCCCCCTCACGACAAATATATTTGAACATTTATTATAGATTCTGTGATAAATTCAACAAACTCGATGGAACTTCTAAGCCAATTAGAACTAATCAATGGTGCTATAGTCTTCACACTGGTTATAAAATTATATATAATAATATATTATCAATCGGTAAGGGAGAGATATCAGTACTCAAGATTATTTTTCTGAGAGTTCAAAATGTTAAAGGGTCATTGCTTTATCTATTTACAGATATTATGATTATACAACTGAAATTAAAGAAGGCAGCTCTTCTTCTTGGGAAGGGTTTGAACTTAAGATACTGTTGATGGATCTTCTGACATGCATTAAATAGTAAAAAACTGTTGATAATAATTTTAAAATAAAAAAAGCAAGTAAAGCTTTGGTAATATTGACAAAGAAAAAATGACCACTTCATTATAACAAGTAGAAGCCAAGTATGGGAAAACAAATTGTTTAGAATAAGATAATATGAACAAACTATTCCCTCTTACTAAATATGTGAACAACTTTGATTCCCCCTTCCACCAACAAATTAAAATTTATCACATTTTCTCTTTGCTTTTTTACCTTCACACCAATTCGGTAAAACACGTCCTTTATAATATATTGGTGAGCGTGTCACCGGAAGATTCGATTTAATTATTATAAAATCTTAGCATTATTATAAAATCTTTAAATATGGTTTTTGTTGGAACTAATACGGAACTAAAGAGTTTATACTTGTTATAACATTTTCTACTTCCTGTCTATATATATTTCCTATTGGCATTTGCACGACCCTTCTAATGATATTTAAACACTAAATCCAATTGGACGTGTTTAAATAGACACTGCTTGGTTTCCTGATCGGTTGCTTTTGGGTTTTTATAAGGTCGATACTTTTGTTGTATCTTGTTATAAGTTTTAATTATATTTGTTATTGGTTTCAAGTATCGATCTCAAGTGTTAAATCCATTTCAATTGATTTTCATTGTTTGTTTTTTATTGTTGTTTTGTCACAACACTGTCTCAGGTTATAGGCGCTCACCAACCGGTTTAACCCCGCTACATACCAATGTGCCTGTCCCAAGCCAGGAACCTTTAGCCCAGTGGTTGTCGTTGTTTTATTGGTCATTTATTGTTATTTGTTCACCATTTTTGCTTTGAATTAGGACGATTGTCGTGTTTTATGAATTCCCGAGAAAGGACCGTACTAAAGTTGGATTCCAATTGCCCGAGGAGTTCCATAAAAGGTATTATATATACCTTATTCAAAATCCGCTGGATTTGGCTTCCTATCTATTTCGCATTTTTTTGGATAAGAGTATGTCAAATTTTCTGTGTTCGGATCTCGGTCTCCTTACTTATGAATTGGTTCTATTACTCTAATGAGAGCTTACTACTAAGCATCTTGAAAGACGTGTCAAAATAACGAAATTCACAAAATTTATATACCATTTATAAAATCAATATTTTACATACGGCATGCCCAATGACCCCCCCCCTCCCCCCCCCAAATATGTCCTAAATTCAAACCTAGTTTAATGTAACAGATCATTAGGCCAATTCACAACAAAGTTTTGTCTGGAACTGTTGAGCCAATAGGGGAATGGTGAAGTAGTCCTTAGATGTCTCCTCCAAGAACTATACCAACATATGGAATATACATCTCTCAGTTGATACCGTACCCAAGGGCTCGGTGAGGATTGTACTGATGGAGGAGACTACCGTGATAGAAATGTTACTCAATCCGGGAATTTGTAATGGAAAGATTTCACATAAGGGAAGTCGAAGTGTCCCAAAAAGCAACTTTGCAGGCCAAAAGGTGTTTTCATTCAGATTTTAAAGGGATTTTTAAAAATGTTATTTATCTCAGTTGGCGTTTTCTTGAACAAATCTCTATCACTGTTTTCGGTATTTTTTGTCTGATTTAAATTTTTGTTCAAATGATTCCTTATATATGAGATATGCAACACAACTTATCCAAGCATTTTTGTTAGTGTTTGCTTTTTTAACTGTCGACAACAAGAGTTTTTGTTTCTTTTCTAAGTTATCTCAATGAGATCCACAGAACGAACATTGACGTGAAAATTTTGTTTCTATTTTTTTTCTTTTCTTCATTAGTTTATCACAGTAAAGGGTTTCGATAGTATACCGACAGAATTTACCTCGTTCAAGATAAAAGGGGATGATTAGCCTCATAATTCTATGTCTCAAAATCAAATTACAATCCAGCTTATAACTGTGCCCCTCATATTATATTTTTGGGTCCAGAACATCAATGTTCTGTTCTTCATATTACTGTGTTCACCAGATTACGGTGTGCATAAAATCATTCTCATTCATGTCACTGTGTTCACCAGATTACGGTGTGCATAACATCATTGTCCTTCATGTTACTGTGTTCACCAGATTACGGTGTGCATAACATCATTGTCCTTTATGTTACTGTGTTCACAAGATTACGGTGTGCATAACATCATTGCCCTTCATGTTACTGTCTTCACCAGATTACGGTGTGCATAACATCAGTGTCCTTTATATTACTGTGTTCATTACGGTGTGCAACGCAAGGAAGAAGTTCATAAGTTGAACGAATTTTTTTTACAAAGTGTGTGTGAATGCACAACGTCAACGCAAGGAAGAAGTTCATAAGTTGAACGAAATATTTGCGAAATTTATTTATTATATACTTTATTTAAAATATTTTTCCATCTTTTATGGGTATCTTTACATAATCTATTAGACTTCTATATAATTTTCCCGGTTTATGTAGCATTGTCATTTATGATGAAAAACACAACTATTGCCTAATACTGAGAACCTGTATTTTTGATTACTCGATTATTGTTAATTAAATATGTGCCCTCTACAGAATCCTTTAGAAAGATGTAAAATAACTTCTTCATTAAACACATAAACACATCATCATTTAATTTCCATATAAAATCGTTGATAATGCATTCGTTCAACAGTAGTTGCAACTGATTCATAGTGACATATTGATTTTAAGAGGTCGATGCCATTTTCTTGACAATCATTTAGTTTTTATGTTTAATTCATCTCTGTAGTCACGATTATGTTTTTCCCACTTGGGGCCTCTTTTGAAGGGAATGTGCGAACGACTTCGCGTGACTAGAGGAAGGAATGGAAGGTTTTCTTCTTTGTTCAATCTACCTGTCATTAGTTGGCTTAACATTATGTCAATCAGGTAAGATAAGTGTATGTGAATTTCGAGAAAATATCATTACTGCATCATATCGACTGAAAATTAATGGTGTCATGCATCAAGTTAAAAAAAAACAATACAGGCTCAAGGTTGTAAACAACATTTTGCGTTGTACTTGTAATTTGGCTACACAATTACCCCATTGTGGACGTTGAACCTTTAGATCTTAGTATAAGATGACTTTATTTCTTACACAGTTGGAAATGGGAGCTCGGGTGCCCGCATCCCCAATAGTATTGAACCTATCCATATCTTAAATCACCAGCTCAAGAAAATTCGTAATTTTAAGCAGATATCATATGATTATCTGTTCATCTTTAGCAATCGGTAGCTTTTCAAATTGGAATTATTCAATTATTTTTGTATTTTTATAATATATATAGTTCTTAAATTGGTATCACTGATATGAATTGATTAAAGACGTCCAGTGTCGAATATATATTTGCATGTTCAGGACAAGAGTAGAGACCCCCAGCTGGACTTGTTTTTAATAGCGTGAAATTTTGACAGGTAGACTAACACAAAGAATTCATATTTTGTTGCAAGCTAACCCTTGCGGTTTACTTTTTTCCAGATGAGCCTATGAGTTGCCACGACTGTCGATCTGATAAGACATCAGAATGTGCGGATGATTTTAAGGGACGAGACAACAGATTCCTGCAAGTTTGTGATAATTCCAATGAAAACATCACAGTAACATGCCGGAAGGAAATCAATCGTATGAAAGCGAATAAAGGTGAAGCTTCTTTTATTATAATTCTCAGAAATATGCCATTTTATTTTCAGACTTAATCCTTTACAGCTAATAATATGAGTTTATCGCCAAGAGACACAAAGATCCTTCTTAATCGGATTCAATACATGAATAGATAAATTTGATAATACATACCGCTATTTCGACCATTCATGTATCTTTGCAGTTAATATCCAAACTTTTGCAAATAAGTCCCAGAGAATTTACTTTAAATAAAGCTAATCAGCAGTTGTCCTTTTCTGGGTTTTAATACGGTAAAATAAAAACTAAATGTTAGACAACAGCGACAATTACTCATTCCCTATTGTAAATTTTCCTTTCCTTGATGCTACGGCCCTTTAGCCCCTTCATACGGTGTATATATTTCTCAACTTGCCCGTTTTGACCGGGTATTCAGCGATGTTTTAGATTTTAATGAACGGAATCATTGTATTACCAGCAAATTATTAAGTAAAAAAATTGATTTCTTTACCATAATTTAGTTTTAAAATTTACCAAATTCTATCATAAATGTAAAGATATAGTTTTTATGTTCGGTTGCACCTGCAGAATATTTATAAAACTCTGCAATGTGTCCATTATTGAAGAACTTAGGGCAACCTATAGACGTTTGAGATGGCTGTCTTATGAACAATCACACCACATCTCCTTTTCTATTTTAATGGAAATGTGGTAAATAATAATCGGGCGGCGGGACGACAAAAAGTCGCGTATTTAAGGATATTAATGCACCCAAAGAACACACAGCTAAAACCTGTTTTAAAAGTTACTATATTTTAAACGAGGTCGTCATCAATATGTATCGCCAGAATTTTAAATATCTTGCTCTTTTCAGGACAGGGGTGTTACAGGAGAAAATGACCTTTGATATTCAACTTGTTATATCTTCATGATAACATAATATATATACTATTTACAATTTACTACAATTAATTGAAAAGTTTCGATATTTCATCAGGTTAGCAAAGCTTTTATCATTTGTGAGTTAAAAATTGGTCAATAATAATATGCCCAATTTCGTCCGATTTAGACGCGTAAACTTTATAATTTTACATTTTCCTGGCAGTACGTACAATATTTTTTGCTTTAAAATTAAAATTTATACTTGCACAATCAATTGTGCAAATTATCGCTCAAAATGAATCATAAATATTAAAGATATTTCCTTTTTTCTCTAAATTTCGCATCCTTGCAAATCCCGGATATATCCCGTTCTGTGTTGACTATGAACAATTCCCCAATTCTAATCATTTCATTGTTTATAAAGCTCGTTAACAAAAACACATGGACTTGTCAATTAACTGAATAAAGTTATCCATAAATGTTATTTTTAAATACTGTCTTTTTACGTAACACTATTGACTCTGTGCTCAGTATTCTACATCAAAACTAATTCTAGTCAATATTTTGTTACATTTCTATCCTACATGATGTCGATACTTTATTTTGCACTTGTACACTACCTTTTTTCTTTGGCTATTAATGATATTATTACATTAAATCCAGCCGGACGAGTCTTGGTTGATGTCTGAGCTTAAGAGAACCAGGTTTGTGGTCAACTGTGTTTAAATTTTGAACTAGCTGCCAGAATCAGCGAGTACTTTTTCGAGGTCGGTGCATCTTGTCTTCTCTATTTTATTTGTTATTATCTGCGTACTATGTATCGATGTCAGAAGTTTAATTTTATGCACTTTGTTTTTCAAAGTTTGTTTTATGTCGTTCTGTTACACCACTGTCCCATGTCAGGGAGAGGGTTGAGTACTCGCAAACATTTTTAACCCCGCCGCATAGTTTACGTGCATGTCCTAAACCAGTAACCTCTAATCCAGTGGATGTCGTTGTTTTATGTTTTAAACAAATTTGGCCGATAGTTGTTACATTTGAATATCACTTTTTTTTTGGGGGGGGGACATTTTACAGATTGCATTAGGGTGTGGATATATGTCCCTTTTTGAAGGCCTTGGGACAACCTGTAGATGTTTGTAATGTACAAGTTTTAGATGCTGGCCTTTTACAGCTTCCGTTATGGTACGGATTCTGGTTTATTGTTGAAGGCCGTAATGGGACCTTTCGAAGTTTAAATTCTATTGTTATTTGGTGGGTGGCTGTCTCATGGACAATTATGCAACATCTCCTCTTTTTATATCACAGACAATATAATCACATCTCCTTTTCTATATTATGGACGAATAACATGTTCTTATGCCCAAACCTATTATACAACTTGATTAAAATGGAAATTTCTATTAATCAATACACGAAGGAAAGAGATAGCAGAGATAACTAAAGCATTGTTTTAAGACTAAGCAGGTTATACACTAATGTCCATTGCAATATATTGATCTGAACCATTAAAGATGGCGACTGTGATAAAGCAGTTTGCTATCACCTACATAGATATTTATCATTCAAAACAAAAATAACTAAACAAATGCAGTTAATTAATTCAAAACCGATGAAAAATTGTAGAATTCGGAAATGTTACATTATATAACACTAAACATTAATCTGGTTGAAATCAGATCTTGGAAATTGTACACTACTTTGTGAACAATTTTACCAATTAAATTAACCCCCTCGGATTGTTAACTAAACAGATAATGATTTTAAGAACTATTAGTCGTTGTGATCCTTGGCTTGGTGTTACCTCCACTGAGTTGCCATCCTTCGAAACAATGCTGCTGTACCGGATATATTTTTTTCGCCATGTCCATTGTGAGAATTAAACTTCCAATAGTATCCATAAGGAAGTGTATTTAAATGTCTTTATCAAGGATTTTGAGTTGGGGGAACGTAAAGTGAAAAAACTTTTTTTCGGGGGCAGGAAGGGTCCAGGCGTTTTCTCCACAAATTAAGGGAAAATCATACATATTTTTCAATTTTAGTGTTTTAGTAGGGCTGGTGCGTACGTCCCCTTCGCCCCCATTGGATCATTCACTTAAAAGCTGTACAATATAACCATTATGAAAACAATGCTTTTGAATTTAATAAAACACTTTACAAACAAATAATTAGGCCCCACTCTCACCTACATCTAATAAAATACTAAATAAGATATTACGGACATATGTTACGCTTGTCGGTGAGGCAGCCACCCAAAAGGTGTAAATTTAGTGTAAAATATCATTAATAGCCAAAGAAAACAAGCCTCGTCAGAAAACGTTAGAAATCTTACCCTCGGCTGTTTGGGATTTTCTCGTCTTGTACTTTTGTTGGTGTTAGTTTCTATATAACTGTTAATCTTTGATTGCATGGTAGACTTCAGCAGGGAACCACATTCGGCCATCCTCGGCTGATTCCGGTACCCTATGTATAACGGTACGGACTCGACCGAAGTTGCGACGAGTGCAGGGAACCACAAACATTTGGATTAAAAACGAATGCAAGGAAAAATAATGGATTATCCAATTAGATTCGGTCTAAGTTGTTGCGTTGAACATTATGTTTGGTTAAGCTTAGATATAAAGTCTTCAACTATTAAAGTACTCACTTACCTTTCAGAAGCACTAATTATCCGAAGTTGTTACTATACAGAAGGGTTCAAACCAGAGGAAGAGTTTGAGGCGTACGGCGTGACCTACTGGACATGTTATAAGCATGGTTGTAATGGACAACCCTCCACTAGATCAACCATTCCATTCCTAGGCTGTATTATAATGGCACTACTATATTTGCAGAAAAACATCAGTTGAGACATATGCAAATTTTATATGCAAATTTTTGATTTATGTAAAATCTATACTCTTGCTGTTTTATAATTGGTCGGAGTTTGTGTGTTGTAAAGCTTTCCGACCGGCCACTATTACTAGGTAACTGGTGAATGAGAACTATAATTTTGTAACAGTTTAACGTATTTTAAAATTGTATTGGTTAATTTATTTCAATATTTAATTCCAGTTATATTTAACAGAAATTTGGGTTCTTCACCATGTTTTAACAAGCATCTTTAGCTTATATACCAAAATATCTGGGGGAATTAACCATATACCCTTTTTAGAATTTCACGAACTCAGGCAGCAAAGATAAAAATATGATCTCCAAACAGTTAGCACAATATAAGTAACTTTCAAGTCAATACTATTTCATAAAGGACGAGGGTCGTTAAGGCCTATTTTTGGCCCAAAAATTTGTTAAAAAATGAAAAATGGCTAATATTTATTATCTTATATTTTACAATCTAATTAAAATTAGATCTCCGCACTTTCTTCCCCTTTTTAATATGCGACGACGCGACCAAAGAGAAAAAAACATGAAAAAAGGTGGAGCAACTGCGGAGATCTAATTTTAATAAGATTAATATTTTTGTATTGAATAATGTCTCTAAAGAGAAAATCCAATATAATTTTAAGTTTAATAGGTTCTACAATGGTCACATGACACATAGAAAATGCTTGTAATGTGAAAATACTAATAAATTAGTTATTTTGATGCAATATTTGATAATATTTTGTCGATTTAAATATAGATCGCACAAAAACATCACAACCAAACTTTGCACAGTGAAAGATCTATCAAGTACAAATGTTTGGTTAAAATATCTTTGTGATGATTTTGTGCGATCATATCTATTTTGAACAAAACACCTCCAAAAATGATTAATTTTACCGAAAATGTTAAATTCTTGTTAAAATAGTCAAATATACCCTTTCATTTGGTCGAAATGACGAAAAGTATGGAAGAAAAAGTAATTTATTTTTGAAAAACGATTATTAAACAGCATTTTCACAACAACTTATTATTATGGCACAAAATTTGGGCCAAATATGAGGCTTAACGTACCTTCTCCTTTTGCCTTAAGTGTGTTATATAATGTATTTTTGTGATTTGTATGTTAATGCGTATATTCTTATTAAAATGACAATAAATATTAATAACTCTCTGTTGTATACTAAGCCAAAAACTTGAGAATCGTTCTTCCATTCTTCTTTATTATCAATTTTTTTATGGTTGTGGACAGTACCTCCTCCATCGAGTTGGATGTTCGCGACAAAACGACCTAGCATTGTACAGGGTTCGTTGATAGAACATATTTTATTGTCAATTAAGGGTCCACAGGGGGCTACATGAGTAAAGTGTACATACAAGAGGAAAAGAGCATTGATCAATAGAAAAGTACAATAACATGTTAATATGCAATGTATTGCACGAGTATGTATAACCCATGAAAGGCAAGTTACTCATGTTCATTTCAGTTTGTTTTCTTAGGAAGCATGTTTCCCTGGGAAACAATCATATATATACAAGTTTCCTCTGGAAATATACCACTGGATGTTTCTTAAGGAAAAGTTCATATTCAAAAACACAAATAGAATTTGTTTATTTCAGCTTAGTATTGTCCAGATCAAATCTTTAAGTCCCAAAGATAATAAAATTTTCAGTCATATCATTAGACCAAGTCAAAAACTGATAAGATCAGGATATGCCAAAATGGCCTCAAATATTAAAAGATCGTACACAATTTTGAAACAGTTGTGTAGAATTTCGCATTGCAAGTGTACCAAAAACTATCACACATCGCCTTATCATGTCGATATACCGGATATGTCAGTAACAGAGTACATACTTAAAGATGTTAATAAGTACAAAACCTTCACAGCTCTTGTAAGTAATGTATTTAATTCTTGGAAATTACTTATTGTCAAGGAGAACATGGACATCAACTTACTTTGCTTCAAGGGAAAGGAAATATATTACAGACAAATCATTACTCAAAAGAGACATTATCATTATGATGTTGTCAATATTCAAAGAAGTC
>JAULBM010073726.1:0-10013 GCA_032357055.1 Geukensia granosissima | reverse complement strand
ATAAGCACACTAATTTTGGTCATCCTATCATTAATACTTTCAGAGATATAGAGCTTTCAAAAAAACTAACGCCGCTGTTGCGGCTGCCGGCGGAAAGTGACACCTATGTCTCGCTTCTGTGACTTCGTCGCAGGCGAGACAAAAATAACAGTCTGTATTCAGTGAAAGGCATATTTAATTAGTGTTTCTACTCAGATATAACTAAGCAAATAATTTCATTACCTTTAAAACAACAACAAATTTTCTATAAAAAAAACAAAAAAACATGTAAATAAATGAATTCAAAGAACACATGTATTAACCTCCAAAGTAAAGCTAAAAAGTTACACAAACGTGTCAATGGTTTAAAATAAATCCATGACTGTGAATACTCACATTTGATGTACATGGCCCTGGTCAACTCTATCCTCCATATCAGCCAAAGCTTTAACATGAAGTGGAGAATGAGGAAGAGCAGCATGTACCCATGGGAATGTAAAGATGGATAGGAAGGCATTGATTACAGCTACTGTGAATAAATCCCAGTGATAGGCTGCTCCTTTCTTTAACCTGAAATACGGTAAACTTTAAGTCATGTTTCTATACAATGGTTAAATGTACATGACAAAAAAAGAGGACAATTTATTTTAGCATTAACCATAGAAAGTAAAATTCAACTGTATTTTCTCCATCCAATTATTAAGTTTATTCTTCTGAGCATCAATTGTGTTTCATTTAAAATCTTTTAAAACGCATTAAGTGAGTTTAACTTCAACAACTGTTAAGCTTAGAGAATGATATGAATTCTTGTTGAAATATTTAAGCATTGCTTGTGAACAAATGCCAATGCAACTTCTGTTTAATTTTTAGATAGACTTTATAATAACAACCAAAAAGTAATTTAGTTGCACAAATTGTGAATATTTTCACATAAAAATTTTGAAATGCACATAAAGCATGTCAATTCATTATATATTTCAACACTGGTAAACTTGTATATTAAATCTTACTTGTTAGATGGGGTATTCACCAAGGCACTTGATATGTTCTGATCCATAAAAAACAGCAGTGACAAACAGAAACCCAGTCCTGCTGCTCCAAAAACTGCTCCCCATGGTAAGGTGTGTACAGGTGCCACAACAAAGAATTTTACATCTTCTCTGTAGGTGAACGGCTTCACTTAAATAGAGATTTTACATATATCATGAAGCAACTGTGAGCTTACCTGGCACATGTAGTTATTTTTAATAAAAAATATAGATGAAAAAAACTTCATGAAAAGTCTGACTTTTTTCTGACTCCCTAACAATCCAAATTTGATTTGTCCAATTCGGGTCAGAACATGTTCACATATGAAAACCTGAAATTTGACTGGTTCTGCACAGTAATACACTTCAATCACTTTGTGCACATTCTCACCTATCATTACCCACCTATCAAAATTACAGGATTAGAGAGTTGGACTATTTCTTGTACAGTTAAGGTCAAGTCAAGTTTAAAGATGACTGGTTATGGTCACTCAAGTTAGCCTTCATTACCAAAGACTTGCTTACCAGCATTTTTTTATTTTTTCACTGAAAACAAAGCTTCAAACATAAATCAATGAAAATCTTGAAAACAATTTGTAAGACATCACAAAAACAAATATGAATATACATACACTTTATATCTTTAAATACATAGGATCCAAAGAATGACATGGCTAAAACAGCTACTGGGAGTGCATAGTCAGCTAACATCTCTCTCTTTCCTGCATTCAAAAAAGGTCTGTAAAAGAACAAGAAATCTAACTTTTATAAATGTTATGCTATCATAAGGCAAAAACAGTTATATCCTCAATTTTCATCCCAGACCCGTCTGCTTCTATTTACATTCCTTATTTTCCAGTCTATGATTCTTTTGTATATTCAAACAATCTAGAACTATTTCACTAGTAGTACAGTGATACCTGTCTAAACCAAACACCCTGAGACTAACAGGTAAGTTTTGGGTTTGAAACAAAAAATCATACCTTCACCGATTTTTTATTTTGCAATGGTCTGAATTCACTTAAACTACTTAATGTGTATCAACAGCAGGAGCGATTCACAGTTTGAAATTTTTAGAAGATGGGTCAATAAAATCATAATGCTTAACAGGCATAAAAATAAATTCAATATTATTTAATAGTTGGTTATTCATGAGGAGGAGGTATGTTAAGGCCTGAATTTGGCCCAAATATTAAAATTTGACAATTTAAGTAAACTTATTTGAATATTTGAATACTTATATGACTACTTGATCATAATCTATATTTTATCTCACATAAGACATGTAAAGTTACACATCAAATTTTGTAAAATTTGAACTTTCATCCATTTCAAGAAAAAGTCTATGATTCTGAATCATTTGTTATACATGTAAACAATGACACCTGTTTATATGCAAATTAACTGTCCCCTTAACAACCAAAATATGATGAATGGGTTCAAATCCATTTTATGAATGGAGTACATGTATCAGATGTGAAAGCTATAAATAGTACATTGGAGGTTTTACCAAATTTTATCCTTTATTCTCTTTCAATTGCCATTACAATATCAACACATATGTCTGGTTTGTTTGGTTTCAAAGAATATATTCCATGATTGAAAAATGGGAACAAACCCAACAGTTATCAAAATTATAGAAATGGGTGGTGCGGTGGGACACAACAGGTCAAAAGGTTTGACTGCCACTGGAGAATGGGAGGAATGGGTAGGGACAAAAAATTTAGCATTTTGTAGTGTCATCAACCTTCATTTTTTCGAAATCTACAAAAGGGACCTTGTATGTGCATGGAGCATAGCATTTCTCCACATATGTCACCCACTATGGTCCATATTATGGCCTGGTAGCCCCCTAAAGAAAGGACTAATTTTTTATCCAACAACATTCAGTTAAACCATGTGAGATAAGCCATGTATTTAATGTTCTCTTTGGTGGAATTAAATACAGTAAAAAAAGACAATGCCCAGTATGCAATGAAAGATATAGGTCATTGTCTATTTCGAATTCCACTCATTTGAAAACAAGAATGAAATGTGTTTTGTACCAGTAATATTTATACACCAGTATACAATTTATTCAGATATGCTCATATACTGTAAATTCAGAAACTATTGCATGCATTTATTATTGAGAATGTTCAAATAGCAACAATAATGCCAGTTTTATTTTTGCAGCTTTTTTGACTGGTGTAATACAACATAACTAGAACATTTTAGAATGTGAGTTCTAATTATTGTGATTACAATTCTTTGGCATTATCCACAATAATAAAAACATCAAAATAATTTCGGCATTTACAGTAATACAAATGAGAAGCTGGTATTGTTAAATTTAATGCATGATAAGCTAATATATAAATACTGGTGTTACAGAAATTCAGCTCTTTCCATTGAATTGTGAAATTTTGCACAGCTTGAATTTTAATTTTAATTAATTGTGAAACTGACACATCTTTAGTTCAAATTTCACTATAATTCTGAAATTTTCCAATTGACCTATAATGAATATCAACTTTTTTCTTTGCCAATGCAATACCAGTATTTCAGAAATATTAACATAATTGTGTTTAAATCTCTAATACAGTTTGCTAGATATATACATTTGTAAGCATCTAGGTTGAGTACTGAACAAAATCAAAATGTCTTCTTTTCAATGTCAAGTGCAAATATGATAAGTAACCCGGTATTAACAGACCAAAAGCAAAATGAGAAGGGCTTAAAACAAAACTGGTTTTTATGCTGTGGTTATAACATTAAACAGATTGGCAACTTAAAAATACCCAGTAAAAGTAATGTGCTCTTTCAATTAAAAAAAACATATTTTTTCTGTCAAATTACATCTAATAATTCTAAATAAAATATAAAAATGTGAAATATTGATTGAATGTTGGTTGACATCGAACGGCAAATATTTCATGCATGACTGAATGAGAGCATAATGTTTGATGAATTAATTAAACCTGCTTTGTACTAGACCAACATGATGATTCTATCCCGCGAGCTTACAATACAAGTCTGCAAGGAAGACATGTCATCATACCCAGACACATTTTTCTGACTGAGCCTACAAGCCTTTGCACTCCCACCCAATTGCACTGAGCTGAGCAGAACAAGCTAATTGCTATTCTTATGCCGTTTGGTTGGACCTTGCTAGGGATCAAACTAAAAAATGAATTAAGATAATAAACTAATCACTCTCCACAGGATACAAAATATGGTCTGCACCCCAGGTGTGTTAATAGCACTTTCATCAAAAGGGACACGGATAAATATGTAGTTCCAAAATCTTCTAATGATCCACATTCCATGTCCACAAATATCTGTTTTCTTCCTGCTTAACCTTTATTTTAATTGAATAAGCCTATTGATTGCCTTTCAAAATGAAGAAAAAACATTTCACCAGGCAAAGATAAAAAATAAACAAAACCAAAAACCAGAATGTGAAATCATATCTAATATTGTTTCCTACGAGAGACATGAGAATCACATTCAGAGGTGTGGCAGGCAGTGAAACTGATTTGAAGTGGCCTTACTTTCTGGACCAAATGTTACTATTTTACATGCAGTAATTTGTGAAATTCAACATAGTACATGTCCCATATGTTTCTATCATTTCTAAAAAGAATATTTTACTATACAAACAAAAGTTGATAGAAAAATGTAAAACCTTATATAAACGTCATAATTTCTGAAATGATGTGATACATTCCAGATATATATTGAGTTAGTATGACTTGTTAGTGATCATACCATGATGATACAGGTCCATGTTGGACATCTCATCTACAACAAACAGACTAAATAATCAGTCTCTTGTCTACTTGCAAAATAATTTTTTTTGCCTAAATTTTGAACTATTTTTGCCATTTGTTAATGAATTATTTACCAAAATAATCAACAAAATTAGTAAAAAACATGTTTAAAACATGAACTTTTAATTCTGTTCTACGGGTTCTAGAATGTCATTTAACAAAATATGTCATTCTTATGGTTTATTTATTAACACTAATTCTTTATGATTTTTCACCTTATGTCAGTTCAGAAAATCTGATAAGGGTTTTAACTATACAATTAGCTTCACAGGCCCCAACTTCACAGTTTACTTTCAAATAAACATTTTGAGAAAAACCTGCTTGCATTTTGACAATTTTACTGAGAACTGTCCAATTTTTATTACCACATGGACATTTTTAAAGAAAGATTAATATGTTCTCAAACTGAACTGACACATACTGAAGATCTGGGAAATCTTTTAAAATGATGTGAAAAGTCATTTTCCCTGATTAGAGCTAAAAAAAAAAATGCAGCTCTACTTCACATTTATGCTGAATCAAAGAGTATTGATTCAACCAGCTGATAAGTTAATTCATTCAATGGTGAATGGGGACCATCTTAAGCGGTCTCCAATGGGATGTCTCCAAGGCAAAATATGCCCAAAAATGGCAGACAACCTTTTCTCAACCCCTGGAAATGGCGGTTACTGCTCATCCAAATTCTTATGTGAGGTAACCATGATCAGTTTCCCACAAAAAAAGTCAACACTGCATGTGTTCTTTCTTAAATTTTTGTCATCATGTATATTTAAAATATTATTTATATTCTTAAAGAATATTGTTATATGCACATTATAATCTGGAATTGTGATACATGTATTACATTGATTGCACTATTTAAAATGATTAATTATCAGCACAAACGTTCACTAATGCTTGTTTCTGTGATGTTGCAAATAGCAACAATTATTTTTATTGCATTGATTGTGTTTTCAACAATATTAAATTTGAGAATCAAGCATCACAAAAAACAAGATGTAATATCTAGGATAAAACCTCAGATAAGATTTTTATTGTTCTCATCATAGAAATCTAACATTCTGGCATTCCAGTTTTCTCATCTTGCACTTTCAGTGGTGTTTGATTCTATATACCCTCCTTAATTAAATTTGGAATAGGTGGTTAGAGAACCTAATGATTTTTTTTACACATCCACATTATGGCTCATGTAGTCATAGTCTTTAACTCATACACCATGTGTTGTACTATCAAAATCTATACTTTGAAAAAACTCTATTGAACAATAATTCCACTTACGTTTTTGTAAAGTTATACAATGTAATTCCAAGCCAAACTGTACCAAGCATTAGAAGTAGGAATAGAATACTGTTTTCTTTCAGACAGTCCAAGCCTGACACACTGTCGGTAATGTTTGATTCTATTGGCATAGTGTTCATAATGCTTATATTTGTTTGATTAACAACTCCTTCAGAAACACTATCACAGGCACTGCTATAATAATTCTTATTGAAATCTGAAAGTATGTAAAGAATTACATTGTAAAAGTTTGTAATCTAAATTTTTTTCCCTTTAAACATCTTTAAGAACTTACATTTTACGTTACTGACTGATAACAGGTAATTCTTTGACTGTGTCTTCAGAAGTAATGCAAAGAAATATTCTATTTGTGAAATACATATTTAAACAGAGGTGCTTCGCAAGTGCAGCATGATATGACCCCAGCACGTTGAAATGTGAAAGGTGAACAAAAGACCCTTTGGGTAAGTGTGGACACAGAATTTTGTTGGAAAAAATGTGCTGGACACAGTATAGAGCTGGACACAGTAAAGTGCTGGACACAGTAAAATGCTGGACACAGTTATATGACTGGATAAAAGATCATTTTGAAACATATTATCCTCAAAACTGGTGTCACTTTGTTAATTTTTTCATAAGGAATCATTTGGGAAAAAACCCATCAAAATTCTTTTTAAAATTTTTTCATATTATACGAAATTGAATTCCACTCCCCCCACTACTTTGACCCCTTTTAACTCGTAGGGCTAATCCAGCCCAGTCAATTTGTAACATTATCTTTAGATTGGTCTGTTCAGATCCCCTCTCCTTACCCTTATATTTTGATTTTCATAATTAAAAGACAGTTTGAATAGTTTATCCCTGGTGGTCAACCCTTGGGGTTGGACCTCCCCTTATATCTTAAACAATAAGAAAACTAAAAGAAATTTACATCCCAGCCCATAAATCATAAGATATATGGCCATAATTCATGGTTTTCCTTTTTTAAAATTACAAGTAGTCTCAAAAATGGTTATGATCCCCCACGCTAAATCATATACATGCTTAGTCAGCATGAAATGACCTTTCATTGGCATCACTTTCGGTCAGCCTCTCCTCTCATTTTGAAAATTACAAACTGTCTCCAAAACAGTTCAGATACCCACCCTAGACCATATGTAAAAGTGCATCCAGGTGGTGGTGGTGGTGGTTGGGTTGTGTCTACCCCTCTCCACATTTCTTTAATTTCTAGTTATCTAAAAAAAAAAACAGTTTAGTAAACTTACTCTAGATAAAGATATCTTCTACAATTAAAAAAAAATCCCTTCAGTACGTTTCATATTCTAAAATGCATTGTTCTAATATTTTGCCCTTGAGGGTGATCACCATGGATAAGTGAATTTATAAATCTTTTGAATTTACTGTCAGTTATTTTATTTTTCAGATTTAAAAAGGTTTGCTTTTGGTTGGCAGAAAAGGACAAGAACATTGAGGCTTTTAAGGATATTGCTGAAATGTTGGCTGACTTCTTTCCTGTAAATACTATTTTGATTTAATACTAATATCTTTTTATAGAGTTGTTAATGGCAAATGAATGTAGAAAGATCTGAGTAAGCCCTAGGCTTTAATAGAATAAAATGCTAATTTTTGTCAACCCTGTAAAGAAGAAGCAAAACAATACATAAGTATTATATTCCAGAGTTGCCAACTCTGCATATGTCTTATGTCTGGACCTTATTTTTACAATGCATTGACTAAGGTCAAGCATACCTGTTAACCCTCCTACTTTAGGAGGGAGACTCCCTCTTTTTCATTGTTTTTTGGACAATCTCCCACTTTGAGAAAGTCTCCCATGTGGGAGACACAAATCTCCTTCTTTCACAAGTTTCTCCCCCCAAATCTCCCTCTTTGCAGAAATATTGCACAAATCATCTTCTAAATGTCTAATTAAATTGATGTTAATTCAATATTTATATAATATAATATTATATGAGAAGCAATCAACAAATAATTAAACCTTTTGTTGTACTAATTGCGCAAATTTTGATTAGAAATCATTAGTAGAATAATGAGATATCATAAATATTATATCTTTGTCTTATCTGTGTAATTGGATTTCTAGCAAAATTGTCTTTTTCTTTCTACAAAAAAGGTTGTCACGCAAAATCTCCCACTTAGACAAGCTGAAAAGAGGTAGATCTCCCCCTTTGTTTATTCAAAAGGTTAACAGGTATGAGGTCAAGTTATAATTCTTAGATACATTTCTCAGAAACTATACATGGTATACATGTAGGTCAACAATATTGGGTATGCATATACATTATTAGCTCACTTGGCCAAAGGCCATGTGAGCTTTTATCATCATTTGGCATCCTTCTTCTGACATCTATCTGTCTGTCAGTCATGTGTAAACTTTAACGTTTTCATCTTCTCCTCTGAAACCGCTAGGCCTAATGAAACCAAACTTTACAGGAAGCATCTATGGAATGTCCTCGTTTTGTCCTGATCGGACAAAAAAACATGGCCACCATGGATGATTCCTGTTTCTGATTGTCTGATACATTAAACCCCTTTAAAAATCTTCTCCTCTGAACCTGCTTGGCCATCAGATTAATATTTGATGGAGCGTCTTAGGAAGGTCCTTTATACAATTTCCACTTTTTGCCCCAATCAGACAAACACATGGGCACCATGGGCGATTCTTGTTTCTGAGTGGCTGATAAATTAAAAAATCTTCTGGTCTTAAACCACTTGGCGAAATGAATTAATATTTGATGTGGAGCATTTATGGAAGGTTCTTTTTAAATATTCCCCATTTCCTACAGATTGGACAAAAATGTGGCCATCATGGACAATTCTTGTTTCTGATTGGCTGATACCTTAAAAATCTTCCTTTTCTGAAATCCCTTGACCAAATGAATTAATATTTTATTCGGAGCATCTATGGAAGTTCTTTATAAATTTTCCTATTTTCCTTCTGATTAGACAAGAACATGGCCACAATGGAAGATTCTTGTTTCTGATTGGCTGATACAATCTCCTCTGAAACCCCTTGACCAAATTAATTAATATTTGATGTGAATCATCTATGGAAGGTAATTTATAAAAATTCCTTGTTTTCTCATAATCAAAAACATGGCCACCATGGATATTTCATGTTTCTGATTTGCTGATACTTTAAAATCTCTTCTGAAACTGCTTGGCAAAATATCAGGTGAGCAATACAGGCTCAGACTTCTGGGCCTCTAGTTAGGTACATGTATACTCTGTACATGTCAGTTTGACATATTTCTTATGTCCTTGGCCTAATTTTCTGTGTAACATGACTAATGTCAAGTATTTATACATAAATCTGTTTTTCAGTACTATTGTAGGTCAGCAATTTTTTTTTGTATGCTTATACTGTATTAGGGAAACTGGTCATATGCCCATGACTTAATTTTCATGGATGAGGTACTTTTTATATATTCCTCACTTTCAAGGCCATTGCTCAACCATAATACCTAGACCCACCATATCTGGTCTAGTAAAAGGAATTCGAAGATACCAAAGGGGCAGACAGAAATAAGTAAGATCTTGATGATACAGGCTAAACTGCTATAGGGTATTTAATCTTGACCTCAATTTCTGATTGATTGATTGTTGGTTGCTTAACGTCGAGCGGCAAATATTTCATGCATTTTCAGGACAAGAACAAGTTCAACAATTATCAATATAGAAAAGAGGGTGGGATGGGACAACAGTTTTTGACTGCCACTGGAAAAAGGGAGTGATGGGTAGGGATGGAAAATTTAGCCTTTTGTAGCTAAAATTAGCCTTCTCCTTTTGGAAAAATACAAAATGGGTCTTTTTAGTGCAAGGAGCATGGTTCTCACCAAACACATCACCCACTGTGGTCCACAGCCAGACTTTCTGTATTATAACCTGGCAAACCCCC
>JAULBM010073715.1:0-10013 GCA_032357055.1 Geukensia granosissima | reverse complement strand
GAAAATCAAAGTCATCTCTCTTGTCGTAAAGTTTTGTTCTTAACCCACCCTTACTGTCAATTTCTAGGTGTAAGTCTGATAAGAAGGAGACCTTTCTGTTTCTGTATTATCTTTGATTTCAAGTTCAATGGAATAGGTCACTAAATTTAGAGTTATTCAGTGAAAGGACATCATCTATATAGCGGAACGTAAAACCAAAGATTGAGCCAACTTTTTCTCTGTAGAAGGCTCTGTATGAAGTCAGCTTCATACGATTAAAGGAATAAATCGGCGAGAATGGGTGCACAGTTGGTCATTGGAACGCCGACAGTCTGTTGAAACACACGCTCGCCAAACATTACAAAAATGTTGTCAATCAGCAAGAAATCTAGCATTCCGCAAATGTCATCTTCTGCGTACTTTTCGTTAGAATCAGAGTGGTTAACAACAAAATAAGGTATGTCTCTCCCTAGAACCAAATATTTGAATCTGCGTTTGCAATCTTTTAAAAAAAAACAGAGGTGAACTAAGGCTCTTAATTTTTCTTTGAGTTTTGAATGTAGAATAGTAGCATACTGGGTGGAAAAATCTGCAAGAGGTAAGGGACCTTGGTTTGAGGCATTCTAACAGATCTTTGGAATTTTTTAGAATCCACATTTGATTCGTGAACGCCGCTTCTAGAATGGCTTAATTGTTTCACAGTAACTCTGGAGCATTTTTTTTACTGCTGATAGAATAACTGTCAGTAACTTAGATAGAGGTTTTGTGGAGCAATTTGCAGACCCTGCAATGTAACGTCAATTCATTTAATCATTTTATAGATTTTGAGACTATGTGAAGACATGTTTTAGTTTTCTTTGATATATTGCTATATATTTGAATAGAAATGATAAAAAATTTTTGGGGTAGGGGTACAATGTTCATAAAATTCGATGTTGAACAACATTTTAGCATAGGTTTCATATAGTACTATTCAAATAAATCATGTTTATAGTAAAAAAAACAACTAATAAATTCGCGGCATTAGTAAAATGGAGAAAAATTGAAAAAAAATCTGGAATTTTCAAAATCCAGGTTTTTCATCAGTTTTAGTATTAAAATATTCAATTCAATTCAATATTTTATTGACGTCTCACCTTTTGTATAACATTTAATAAAAAATACATATGTACACATAAATATTTTAAATACATAAATGTTTTAAAACAAGATTACAAAAGCCACTCTATGAAGAGTTATGAGAGACGATAATCGATGTAAAAGTACACATTAAAAAATATTTCAGCCCTAAAATATGAACTATTTATTTACAGTATAAAATTTCTTACCTTCTCTATAAAATAAGATAGCATGTTTTGGCACATTACCTAGTAATTTCATTGTTGGAAAACAGAAATATTAATTTCTGACAGTCATCTAAGGTTGAACAATTTGCTTCAAGTTTAAGCGCTTCCATAAAAAGGGGGCTCTAATAACTTTGAATAACGGATATTTAAGTATGACATGAGATTCATCTTCAAAATTACAACTTTTACAGTGAAAACAAACCCTGTCTTCTGCATTTAAATGTTCAAATCTGCCTGTTTCTAATCTAATAGGGACAACGCCATTCAAACCTAAATTTAGAAAAAGCACTTCGATGACTGTGAGGCATCACTTTTTTACAATAACGTTCTGTAACATGCATATTCTTTTTTTAAAATATTTCATGTTCTCAATTTATTTCCACCTCTTCTAGATACCGATGTTTGGCTATTAATATTAGTTTTCCAGGTGTCAATAAAATTATAAAACATTTTAGAAATAACCTCATGAACAACATATTTCTTATCATAGGATGATTTAAATCTAAATCAATAAAATTCTTTCTAACGAAATAGTTCCAATTCTTTGCACATTTGTGATTTAAACTTAACTTATCTGCCCAAACGAAAACTTTCTTATTAAGTCTATTATTGTTCATTATTATTTGTAAGTCAACACCAATTTGCAACTTCAGTTTTCCGCTGTGTCAGAACAATAGGAAACCAACCTATATCTCCCATTACAGCATTAGTAGGTGTAAACTTGCCAACCCCAAGGAAAAACCTACCCACTCTGTGTTGCACAGCATCTATACAAGCATAATTCTTATAGTTCCTCAGATCGCATCACCATATTCAACTACTGGACTAAAACCGATTCATATAGTTTAGTAAAAACATCATAAGAAACACCGTCAATAATTTTACATTTTGCAATGTTTAAACCAAGAGCTCTGCAGGTTGACTGAGCAACTGCTTTAGCCGTAATACCATAATCCAAAAACTCATTTATAACCAAACCTACAAACCTAAGTATATATACTCGGAGAAAACTGTTTAACTATGCTCACCACACCTGAAGGCAAACTCATTAATTATTTTTTGATAATCAATAAAAAAAATTTTCAAAGACACGTTTTGAAAAGCTCATACATTTATCTTTCCAACTATGCGGTACCTTATTTGTATGGTTTAATGTATGTTTACACGTTATTAAATTCCGTTAACTTTAAATTACCTGTAAAATGAAAATAGGCAAAAATAACATGGCGGGGTACAAAATACAAAGTAAAACTAGAGACTTGTATTATATGTCTGTGGTTAAACCTAAAAGCTTCCCTACATTTATGCTTGTTAACATTTAAAATATGAAAAGGGATATAAATACGAATTTTAAAAAGTTTTTGATGATGAGTCCTGTGGGGGTGCACGGACCTACCTAGCCCACGGACTACTATAAATCACGAAAAAGTTCAAATATGTTCAAAAGAAAAATAAAGGACAATGATATGTATTATCAAAATATGTATAGCATTATCGGGCACATGAGCAAAACTTTGTAAAGGACCTGCTTAATTTGAAGTTTGGTTCCATTTGGCCCAGATTTCATAAGTAATGTAAAAGTTTACGGACAGAAGAGGGATGCCATGTGATGACAGAAACTTTAATGCACTTTGACAAGGTGAGCTAAAAACCACAATGTTTCCCCTTTCTTTTATCCATATTTACAGAATACACATATCGATGACGTAGAGCACACATGTTCCAAAGCGAAAAGAAAGTTTTATAACTGTGTGAATGTGCATCATGCCTCATTTCTTTTATCTCAAAGTATAAATAGTTTGTTAACTTGCATTACTGTAAAATAAACGATACTTGCATATTTGGCTAAAGAAATAACAGAAATAGAAACTTATTGCCCTTTCATGAGTTGGATTAATTTTTCGAACGGTTCGTCGGATGAACTGGGTGATGATCCCATGGCTTAGCCTCAGGCTTAGGGATTTCGGTTCCAAGTTCCAATGGGTTTTTGTTTGTTTTTTTATTTAACTACTTCGTCTTTGGTTTCCAATGATTTTTACTTCGAGGTAGGCACATAAAAATCACCTGAATCGAAATCCCTATAGTGTAATCTTTAGGCCTAATCAACCAATTTGTGTACATGAATCTATGAGTATGATACTGGTCCTGGAGGGTGGAACCATGCCCAGCTGTCTTGAAAATAAAATGTCATTTCACGAGGAACAAGAAATTATAAATTGGCTTGCATGCTGCAGTTTTGTTATTCACTAAAGATATACAGTCTTCAGTCAAAAGTATTCGAAACTTGTAAAATTTCCCCATAATTTCAACCAAAACTAGAATTTTTATTTTGCAGCCATTTCTTGATATACTTACAAAAATTGTGTACCATCAAATCCAGAATTAATTCAATTTTCTTTGTTTATTTGATTATTACATTCTATTATTGCATTTCTGAATAGCAACAAGTTGAAGATGTATTGTTATTTTGTTATTTTAATCAAGCTAAATTATACAGTAAATATTTCAAGTTAATTTTGTTTTGTGTTCAACTCGTGAGAAAATTCAACTTACTCATAATATATTTATAGCCAAATAAATGAACTATTGGAAATTCTGCATTTGATGGTATAAAATGATCTGATTCCTCTACATTTGATTCTGGTGGTGGATTTTCACTATTGCCATTGGCAGTCAGAATTTTGGCTTTCATTTACCTTAGGGGACCCAACCCTATGAAACTTGTATCTTTTCTAACCCTTTTCCTCAACCCAACCCTAACCCAAACCCTCACCTTATCTAGATTTAACCCAAAATCAAATCCTAACCATACACAATATCAAATCTTTAAGTACTTGGTTCCCCTTAAGTGAATGGAGCCTGGAATTTTGCCATTAAAATTATGGAAATGTGGTAAATAAAACTCATAGATTTAAACACTAGTCAAACACAATGGGACTTTTCAGTTACTTGAAATAACTTGTACATGAAGGTTATCTGTTTTGCACTATTTTTAGATTCTAAAATGTTGTCATCTTTGGTATCAACATTGACTGTCTGATCAATTATTTAAATAAAAACTAATTTTTGTCATTATTTTGTTAATTTTTTGTCATACTTATTTGTTGATACTTTTTAAATTTTTGCATTTGCACAACACCTTGGTTTCTTTGGTTATAAGTGATATTTTGACACCAAATCCTTTGATTGATGTCATTGCTATAGAGAACCAGGTTTGTAAGATTTCAAGTTGTTCCATCCCCAAAATGGTTTGTCCCCACAGCTGTTCCAGCCCTATTGTTGATCCTTCCCCAGTCGTTGCTGCCATTGTCAATCCACCCCAAATATATATTATATATTATATTAAATTTTCTTTTTGGTTTGTTATAATATTAGAAGATGTTAAGTTTGCTATCTTTTTACTGAAATACAGCATGATATTTTAAACAGGTTTAGTTTAAACATATTTTTTTGCAACATTTAGCAAATGGGATTGGATAAAAGTCATAACAACATTAGACAAATCCTCCCCTATGCCAGGTTCTTGTTGTTTCCTCTTAAAAACTGTAATTGATTAATTATTTGTAGCAAAAAAAAAGAAAAATTCTGTGTGAACACATGTGGTGTCTAAACAATTAAAGGGATACATTTAATTTATGGATTTTCACTTGGTTTGAACACCACATTTTTGTTTTTTTTGTTCAGTCTTTTCAGTTGTTTGTGTGAAGTTTTGCTTTCCTGTGTATGCAAGTTACATTTTGTATTCAATAGAGTCAAAAATTCAACAAGAAGTATAAAAATGGTACATGTACAATGTAAAAATAAAAATACTGTTGGAAACCAGGAAGACCAAATTTCGCCATTTTATTTAAATTAATTGTTAATTATCTTAACAAACCACAGTTTAAATATCTTATAATTAGTAACAAAAATCTATACAACCAATTTTGGAATGATGATCAAGAAGAAGACCTTGATAGTTAAATTAAATGTAATGCCATGACATCATTGTCATAGCAATTACTCTATTTATGTTCATCAAATCCATCTGAATTAATCAACTAATTGGAATTAAACAATAAAAAGAATAAAAAGTAATTATTTTCATATGAATAATATGTTCTCTTATATAATAACATCTATTCAAGATAATAATCTATTACTATAGCATGTTGTATATTTTTTTGTTATTGTTTGTTATGAAATCCTTGACTTATAAATTTGCTGGTATTACAAAGATATTGTTCATTAAAATCAAAAACATCATTGCATACATGGTTGAAAAGGACAAATGAAAAATATATACACCATATTAAGGAGCCAAAGGGTGTGAATTTATTGTTTTATTAAATCATGTTTATAATTTTTTCGGTATTTCAGATTACATGGCATGTAGTATTTTAGGCCCATTACAACTGTCAACAGAACTGTGTGTTTTCTCAAGACTTCTTCGATGGATTTCTTTAAAGACTTCTGACCTGCTGAGTATTACTGGGGACAAGATGTATCAACAAGGCTATAATCCTCAGTATGATGACCCAAACTTCATGTACTTTCTTCCGCAACAGTTTCCTGTCTTTGTTCCAAATTACAATGTTCCAGTACGCCAGAATTTCAATCCACATTTTCAAGGTGGGCGTCGTCAGGGTCAGAGAGAATGGCAACAGTTTGATCATTATTCAAATATTCGAGATAGAATTAGACAGGATATTCTTCATCAACTTAATGTGGAGGCTGATATTATACATGATGATAGAAACTATTCTGCATCATCAAGAAAGTAAGTGGTATTTGCTGGGGGTTTTTATGCATCCTGAATTCCACTAAAATCAGCTTTCATTTTCAGCCACTCATTTCTCTCTACTAATTTGTTTTGTTTTCATTAAACTTGTGAGGCATGGTCATTACCATCAACAATATGCATGCCAAATTTCTGCTTGAATTGTGTCAACTGTTGCTGCTGTTGTGAGTTTTGAAAAGGATGTATATTTTGCCAAATTTGGTGGAATGGTCCTTGGATGGACCTTTACCAAAACTATGTCTTTCATCCTTGTCTGCCTTCCAAAATGGCCATAGCTACTAAAAATAGAAAAGGAGTTGGTATTTCAAAAAAATCTTCTTTTCTAAAATTACTGAGCCGATGTGGACTAACTTTGTAGGAATGGTTCTTAATGGTTCTCAATTGCATCAACTTTGGTGGAATGTTCTTTATGTAGTCCTCTACCAAAATTTTGTCTGGAATCACTGACAGCCAACAAATGTGGCTAATGCAGCTGAATTAGTTTAACATTGGACAATATGAGAAATCCACTTATCTGAAAATAATGAGCCAATTGCAACCAAACTCCTACAAAAATTGTGTCCAGTATTCTCTTTCCCTTCAACCAAGATGGCTACTGTGACTAAAAATAGAAAAAGGGGTGGTATATCTTCTTGTCTGTATTATTTGAGTCAATTGTCATCAAACTTATAGGAAACTGTCCTAAGATTGTCTTCTTTCACTGTTAAGTCTGGCATTCCTGGCTACCCACATGTACCAGGATGGCTGCCACAACCAGATTTAATTTAGCCTTGGACCTTATTGGAATGTTTGTTGGAATTTTCTTCCAAAATTATGCTCATTATCCTTTCCTGTTAACTAAGTTGGCTGCTACAGCCAAACTTGTTGTTAACTAGGCTGTAAGGGAAATTGACTTTAGAATCTTTTGTGTGAGACTACTGAGCCAATTGTCTTCTACAAAAAAAATTAAACATTCCTTCATGGTAGGGATCAGTGAGGAGTTTCTGTCAGGCTAATGGGAGACTTTGGTTTTTTTTTCAGATTTCATAGCCTTAAACATTCATTTGATTTAGATGAAACCTGACATTTTTCACCACCAATACCATTATCAGATATGTATGGCAAGTTCTTGTTTAACTCAAATCTTCAAATACCTTCATGTTTTCCTTTCTATAATTTTAAATTACAAAATAAAACAAAATAAAAAAATATTTTTTTTTATTACAGGAGAAAATCTGATGATGAATCAACAGGTCAAACAAAAAGAAGCAAACAAGACTATGTTCTTAAGATACCCCCAACACCACCATCATCATCCAATTCACAGGTAAGATACCCCCAACACCACCATCATCATCCAATTCACAGGTAAGTCCTTGCTCTAACTACAACCCAAGTACACCTTTAAATGAACAGGTAAACTTCATGTAACTGCAAATCTGATTTGTTAATCACATCACCTACAGTCACACACATACATGATGTAACAGTAATTTATCCCATTAGTCAGAGATCCCACTTGTTCAAGTACAAAAAAATAAACTTGTACAAGTAAATAATTTGGTGTAAAAATAATCTCCCTTTTCCCCTTTCATTCATTTACTTGTCTTTCCAAAATTGTAATGTAATATTCCAGGATTGTCAATTTAATATTTGGCTTATCAGCATTCATGACATCTGTATATCTATTTGGTCAATGTCAATAGAAAATTCGAAAGTTTTACTGATCTGCCTATTTTGGCCCTAGCCTGTCTGTTGAATGTAAAGACAGAAAAGCACTTTACACAAAGTTAAATTTGACTTTTGAATATTTGTCATTAATGTGTAAGATTAATCATTATAATCATCATTGGTAGAAAAAACAGAGAGTCTCAATCAAATAACTACAAATTGTACTACCCTTCAAGCATCATTGCTTGAATAATAACTGATGTGAAATATCTCTAGGGTCCAGTCTTCAAAGCCCATGCTCCTCCTTAAAACTACCATGCACCTGAACAAGAGTAAACTGAATTTTGTCAGAAAAATCTTAAAGATATCTGTAGAAAAAAATTTAATGACACACACAATTTTAAATATTTGTAAAGTGTCAAAATTGTCTTTGTGCAAGTAAACTACATAAAATGTAAAATAGCTTTACTTGGACAAGTCAATTTAATTTACTTGCACAGGTAAAAATATTTACTTGTGCAAGTTGGAACTTTCCCTGGAAAGCTAGAGTTTGTTCCTGCAAATCATACATGCCATGATGGGTCGGGGGAAGGCACTTGAAAATTGGTGTGATCTCCCTTAAAAGTAATTTATTTATTCCATTTATCCCCACCAATTGAGGCAAAAGAAGCTTCATTGACACCATTAGAATCAAATGCCAAACAGCATTCATAATATTTCAACAAAAACAGGGTCAAGGATAAAAAAACCTTCCAGTTTCCATTTACCGGTACACACCCACAGAAGCTTTTTTAAAGTCCAGCAGTGGACCATGGATGCACTTTCTGCTGATTAACAACCAAGTAGACATTTAAAAAAAAATTTTTCCCCATGATTTTTTTGCTGGAATATCCCTTACTTCAAATCATAATCAGCAGTGTTGAATTTCATATTCTTAACACAAAAGGGAAGCTAGATAAATGTAAAGGTGATTATACTCCAAGGAACATAAGAATTGTTGAATATAGGGGTTGTCGTAAGGCCTTTAACAAGGGTGGTATCCAACTCCTTATGACAAGCTCTAGATACAAATAAAACATGTAAATGTAAAATGAAGAAAATCTTGCCCCAATGTTGTACATATAACGGGAAAAAATAATGTGAAAGAAGATATATAATTCTTCTGTTTGATTACCGGGTACTTTAATTTAAAAATGTAAATTTTCCTTTGTCATGCTCTGATTACAGGCAATCCTAGAGCCCTGTCCTTGTTTGCAAGTTGTTAATGAATTTATATATGATTTTACCAACAGATTACTCAAGCCATGATAGAATACTTTATACAGAACCATCAGACAGAAGAAATGTACTTAAAGAAAGTCAAGTTACGAGATGCTCTCTACAGTATACTGAATGGGGTGCTACCTCGTAAGTTTACAATAAATCTGTTGAATTGTTTTAGTATGTTAAATGGGTTTCTACCTTGTAAGTTTTACTATATATAAATCTGTTAAATTGTTACAGTATTCAATGGTATACTGAATAAGGTGCTACCTTGTCAGTTAATTAAATAGCTCGAACACCACAGGTACATGAACCAGGTTAATCAGGTTTATAGTCCATTCAGCATTATTTGTATTTGGGCCAACCTCCATTAGTCAAAGTATACTCTTGACTCCAATTTTTTATTGTTACTTAAATTGGATGATGAATATACAGAAGTTCACCTATAAACATGATAAATAAATCTGTTCAGTTATTTAAGTGTATTTATGGTTGTTTGCATAAGTCTGGAACCTCATTTATTTTGATTTCAGCTTACCTATTATATTGATAGTCTTGGGTATTCAATAGTTATCTGATCTGGAAAATAGAATAGTACGCACTATTCCCAATCTGCTACTCCTCCACAAGCAGTAAACAGAATTCAACCAAACATACACATATCTTCAGTAGCAAACCTAATATTGCACTATCTCCTTCTTTTTTATCATGAATAAGTTATCTTTCTATTGAAGCCACACAAGGCAAAGTTGCAACAGACATAACATGTCTTTTGAGGAAGACCCAATCCTAAGTTGTATTTCTGGATAGTGGCTTGTATATAGTGGGATCTTCTGAACCTTGTTGTAATAATATTTATTCAAGTTTTATATGACCGCAAAAAATTGCGGTCATATTATGGTATGGCGCTGTCGTCGGCGTTGTCGTCGTCGGCGTTCCTGTCTGTAGACAGGTTGGTTTCCGCACGATAACTTTTGTTCTAGTTTACCAATCCT